>PVKH010035233.1:0-11761 GCA_004027955.1 Chaetophractus vellerosus | reverse complement strand
ATGAGATATAGAAATTGAATATATATATATATATATTAAGAAATCTGTCTGGGAAATGCTTGCTTCTATATTTTTTTCTTTGAGATAGAGAACAAAGGCATCCTATACTGCCATTCCTTGCTGGTTTCCTTTCCCCCACATGAGTCCACTCAGGTACTGCTGCTGCCTCTGATGCTGCTGCTTCTCAGGTCTGAGTCACAACCTCTAGTTGGCTGGTAGCTTCTGTTGGGTCAGCTGCGTAAGGGACCCCCAGTGCATTGTCAGAGTCACCTGGCAGCTCTGTGCTAGGCCAACTAGTGGAGCTTCTGCCTTTGTCCCCTGCTCAGTCCAGGAAAATCCCAGCATAGCATATAGGGCAACCCTGCCAGACTCACAGACTGGTCCAACCCTGCACCATGAGTGGTAGTCTTAGAGACACCTGCCCTACTTCTGTTCCAGCCAAGTGCTGTGGGCTTTCTGTCATGGCCCTAAGAAGGTGGGCACCCTCACTGCTAATGTTCCTGAATAAAGCTATGTCCACTGGCATTTCTTATGGTTGAGCCAGTGTTGGAGGTGGAGATTTCCATAGGATGGTGATGAGCACTGGATGGAACTCATACTACAAGAATATGAAAAAGTCCATGGAAACTCACATTATGCATACCTTCAACGGGGGCTTCTATGGGGAAATCCTCGATGTGGCCATTGTTAGCTAGCTCTGACTAGAAAAGAACTTTGATTCTTTAGAGTCAGTTATTTTAGCAATCATGGTAGTATTGTGATAGCTAAGAAATGCCCTGAGTTACAAGAACATTTGAAACACAAAGAAGACACTTTCTTCCAGGTTCCTAAAAGCAAAATAATGAATCACCACTGCTCAAAATGATCTTGTTTATTCATTCTCTGTTCTAAGTATTTCACTGCTCATAACTACACAGTCTCAGGTTGACTATATTTTAAAGATCAATCATTTTCCTATGGCTGTGAGTTAGTTTAAACAGTACAATGTAATTACTATATTATGCTTCAACTGTTAAATTAAACCCATCATGCCACAGTACTAAAAAGATTCATTTATAAATCAAGATTCTTTTTTATATAATATGTTGATTAAAAACTTTTTCAAAGCTTTCTAAAATATACCACTAGAAAGGTCTTAAGTTTCTTATGATGGAAAAATAATGTATGTATGTATGCTTGGAAGGCACATCACAAGTTCACCATGAGATCTATGATTCTCATGATAGAACATTAGTATGTATGTACTTGTATAATATGTGTTGATAAACAGAGAAGGCTTGTGGAAGTACATGAATTAAACAGAGGTTTGTTAGGTTATTATAAACCTAAGAGGAAAAATCCAGACTTTGTATTTTTGATAATTTTGCATTTTTGCATTAATATATTTTATTAATATAGTAAAAAATTTAATCTCAGTCATTTCATTTGTGAGGTGAAATCACTGTACACTGTTGCACTTTTGTGTAGCCCTTACTCAATTCTAATTGGTCTTGACTATCCCCTTCCATCATTTGTTTGTTTGTATTTTAAGGCAAATAAAAATGAGTGTTCTTCAAATTTGTATTCCTCATTTTTGCATTGGATAACGCTTTCACCTTTTTAAAAGGTGATATTATTGTTAACATTTTTCTTGATTGGTTCTTTTTCTTTCAAATGATGTTAGTGTCAAGTTTTCTTTCTGTTTTCATTTAGAATAGTTTAAACCTGTACATTTACAGGAGTTTGAATCTGTCTTTACCATTCCTTCCTTTCACTATAAAAACAGTGATTGCCATGCATCTCTGCATTGCACTTTTAGAAAGAAATCTTCTTCTCATTTCCTCAAGATTTAATTGAACACATAGCAGTTCATTTATATATACCAGTTTATAAAGAATACAAAATTCTTGAGATTCCCTTCCCCTGAAAATATTTGAGAGCCATTAAATTTTGATAGAGCTAGAAACTTATTTATTTTTCATGTTATGTTCCTGACAAAATCTAAACTCTGTAGTTGTGTAGGCTTAATGCCAGTCTAAAGAGTGCCTGTAGCTTGGGGGAAAATCATAAACAAGGTTCTATTTAAATAATCTTCATCCCATGCATTTTCCTTCCTACTAACTATATGAATATTGACCATTGGAGTCTTTTGTTTATATTGGCAGAAATTTGAAATTGATATCTAGGAAATTAAGTTTACATATTGTTTTGGGCCCCTGAAATAGTACATTGCATCTGTGATGGTTAGGCTAATGTGTCAACTCGGCCAGACAATGTTGCCCAGTTGTTTGGTCAAGCAAGCACTGGACTAATTGTAATACAAGACTTTTCATGGACTTTAATTATCAGTAAATTGATTGCATAGATGACTGGTTACATATACAATCAACTGAGGAGATTGCCATCAGCAATGAGTGACTTCTCATCCAACCAGGTGAAGGCCTTAAAAAGAGAAGTGATTTCAGCATTCAGAGAGAGAATTTCCATCTCTGTTTCAGACAGCCAACATCGCCTGGGGAATTCAAGGACCTTCATCGGAGCCCCTGGTTTGCAGCCTATCCTATGGAATTTGGACTGTTGCATCCCCACGGTTGCTTGAGACAATTTTATAAAATCCAATACTATTTACAGATATCTCCTGTCAGTTCTGTTTCCCTAGAGAACCCTGACTAATACAACATCATTGTTTGATTTAGCACCAGATTTGTTGGAAAGGAGGTGTAATATATAGAAAGTAATTTTAAAGATGAAGACAACTCATTATAAATCAGTTTTCCCTAACCTGCATAAATGAATTAGAATAAAGTGTATAGGAAAAAAATATCTGAAAGTTACATTGGATTAGGGCAAAATATAGGTAAATTCAGTTGGTTGTTTTTTTCTAATGGTGTATACTTTGTAACAAATGAAGCAGTTTGTGGCATTTTTCATTTCTTTATAAAAATAGAAAATGTAATTTAACGTTAGAAATAAAATACTTGAACAAAAGATGTCTCAATTATCTGTGCTTTTATGAAGCAGAGTTAAACAAACAAGCAATATAAAAGCAAATTTGTGTTTATTTTGTTTGAATAGCTTGCTCCTAATTATGTCCTCATAAATACATGAAAGCTCTTTGATGTTTTATTGCTACCTTGCATTTTTAAAATAGTCGTGTTTAAAAATCTGATAGTGAACTGTTTAGAGGTTAAGAAATATTATCGACGTTTAGAAAAGTTTATTCAAAATATGCACATATTTTAAGAATTTACAATAATATCACTTTTATTAGTCTGAATCCGTCCAGGCATTGAAACAAATCTTCACTGTAAGAAAAAAAGAAGAATGAGAAGAAGAAGGAGAAGGAGAAGGAGAGGAAAGAGGACAAGGAGGAGGAGGAGGAGAAAGATTTCAAATCAAGGCCCTAACTTCAAAGGTGGAAGAACAAGAAAAAGAAGAGCAAAGTAAACTGAAAACAAGGAGAAGGAATGAAATAAAAAAAGATTAGAACAGAGATATATGAAATAGAAAAAAAAAAACAATAGAAAGAATCAAGACAACCAAAATTTGGTTCTTTGAAAAGATCAATAAAATTGTCACACTTTTAGATAGGCTAGAGGAGAAAGAGGACAAAAAAACACAAAAATTAGAAATGAAAAGGGGGACATAAAAATGACCACACTGAAATAAAAAGGACTGTAGGAGGATGCTATGAACAACTGTGTTAATATATTAGATAAACTATATGAAATGGACAAATTCTTAGAAACACACAAATTACCTACATTGACTCAAGAAGAAATAGAAAATCTCAGAAAACCAGTTACTAGTAAAGAGAGTGAATCAATAATCAAAAACTTCCCAACAAAGAAAAGCCCAAGACCAGACAACTTCACAGGGGAATCCTACCAAACATTCCAGGAAGACTTAGGTCCAGTTCTGCTCAAACTCTTCCAGAACATTGAAGAGGAGGGAACACTCCCCAATTCATTATACAAGAACTACATCATACCAAGCCGCATAAATATACCACAAGTAATGGAAACAATAGACCAATATCTCTAATGAATATAGATGCAAATATCCTCAACAAAATACTAGGATAGTGAATCCAACAGTATATTAAAAGAATTACACACCATGAAGTGGGAATTATCCCTGGCATGACAAGTTGGTGGAAATCAATTAATGTAATACACCAAATTGACAGAATGAAGGGAAAAATCACATGATCATCTCGACGCAGAAAAGGTTTTTGACAAAAGATAGTTTTTGTTGATGAAAACACTTAGAACACAAGGAATGGATAGAAAGTTGCTCAACATGATAAAGCACATATATGAAAAGTCCACTGCTAATATCCTACTTAATAATGAAAGACTGAAAGGTTTCTCTCTGAGAACAGGAACAAGACAAGGTGGCCTACTGTCAGCACTGTTATTCAACATTGTACTGGGCATTTTTGCCAGAGCAATTAGGCAAGGAAAAAAATTAAAAAGGCATCCAAATTGGAAAGGAAGAAGTAAAACTTTCCCTTTTTGCAGATGAAATCATCCCATATATGGAAAATTCTGAAAAAAATCTGTAACAAAGTTCCTAGAGCTAATAAATGCATTCAGCAAAGTGGTGGGGCACAAAATCAACATCCAAAGAGCAGTAGTGATTTGATACACATGCAATGATCTATTGAAGGAAGAAATAATGATAAAATTCCATTCCCAATAGCAACTAAAAAATTAAATATCTAGGACTAAATCGAACCAAGAATGTAAAGGACTTGTACACAGGAAGGTAAAAACATTGCTAAAAGAAATTAAAGAAGACCTAAATAAATGGAACGATATTCTGTGTTCATGGATTGGAAGAAAAATTTCATTAAAAAATCAAAGTGGGAACCGGCTGTAGCTCAATTGGCAGGACTCTGGTTTACCACATGGGAGGCCCCGGGTTCGGTTCCTGGGGCCTCCTCGAGTGGGCAGACTGCCTCGAGAAGACAAGCCGCCGTGGGCAGGGCAAGCCCCTGTGGGCAGGGCAAGCCCCTGCGAGTAGGGCAAGCCACCGCGAGCAGGAAGGCCGCCACACATTGAGCTGACTCGGTGGGTCGCCGCAGCGGGGGGAGACAAGCAGACACCGAAGAACGCAAAAATGAACACAGCAAGAACAAGCAGAAAGGGGGGAATATATAATAAATAAAAAAGAAATCTTAAAAAAAAATCAATAGTACCCAAAGAAACTTAAATTCAATACAATCCCAATCAAAATTTCAACATTTGCAGAAATGGAAAAGCCAATCATCAAATATTTATGGGAAGGGTAAGAGGCCTGAAATAGATAAAGGTATCTGGAAAAATAAAGAAGTTGGAGGACTCATACTTCCCAATCTTAAAACTCATTACAAAGTCACAGTAATCAAACAGTGTGACACTGGCACAAAGACAGGCATATAGAACAATGGAATAGAATTGAGAGCTCAGAAATCAACCCTCACCTTTATGGTCAACTGATTGTTGACAAGGGTCAAAGACAGCTCAATTGGGAAAGAATAGTCTCAGCAACAAATGGTGCTGAGAAAACTGGATCTCCATTTACAAAAACAAAAAAATTTAAACAGGACCCCTACCTCATACCTTATATACAAATCAACTCAAAATGGATCAAATGCCTTAAAATAAGTACTAGAACTATCAAACTTCTAGAAGAAAAGGCTAGGAAGCATTTTCAGGACCTTGTGTTAAGCAATGGGTTTTAGACTTTACAGTCAAAGCACAAGTAACTAAAGATAAAATACATAAATGGGGCTTCATGAAAATTAAAAACTTTTCTTCCTCAAAGGACTTTATTATGAAAGTAAAACAACCTACAAGATGGGAGAAAATATTTGGAAACCATATATCCCACAATGGATTAATATCCAGAATATAGAAAGAATTTCTACAACTTAACAACAAAAAGATAAACAACCGATTATAAAATTGGCGAAAGCCTTGAACAGGCTTCTTTCCAAAAAATAGATATAAATGACCAGAAAGCACATGAAAAGATCGATATTATTAGCCATCTGGGAAATGCAATCAAAACCACAATTAGATACCATTTCAGACCTATGAGAATGGCTGCTATTTAAAAAAATACAGAAAATAGCAAGTGTTGCAGAGGATGCCGAGAAATGTAAACATTCATTCATTTCTGTTGGGCATGTAAAATGGTGCAGCTGCTGTGGAAGAGAGTGAATGTAAATACAGAACTACCATACGACCCCACAATCCCACTACTAGGTATGTATCTAAAATAATTGAAAGCAGGGTCTCAAACAGATATTTGCATATTGATGCTCATAGTGGCATTATTCACAATTTCTGAAAGATGGAAGCAACTCAAGTGTCCATCAACCTATGTATGGATAAATAAAATGTGGTATATACATACAAAAGAATATTATTCAGTCATAAAAAGTAATGAAGTTCATATACATGCGACAACATGAACAAACCTGGAAGACATCAAGTTTGGTGAAATAAGCCATATACAAAAGGACAAATATCCTGATTTGAAACAATTAGAATAAGCTAACTCAGAATCTAGAATATAGTTTACCAGAATGCAGGGCAGGGATAGGGAATGGGAAGTTAAGGTTTAAAATGTACAGAGTTCCTACTTAAAATGATGGAATTGTTTTTTGTAATGGATGGTGTTAATGGAAGCACAATATTGTGTATGCAATTAACAGCACTGAAATATATATCTGAATATGATTCAAAGGGAAAATGTTAGATTTCATATATGGTAAGAATTAATTTTTTTTAATAATCCAAAGGATTGCACTACACAAACAGTGAACCCTAAGTTAAACTGTGGATTTTAATTAATAGAACAATTATAAAAATGTGATGTCATCAATTGTCACAAATGTTCCACACCAATACAAGGAAATAGTGGGATGATATATGGGAGTCTTGTATTTTGTGTAAACCCACAACCTCTTTAATAAAGAAAAAAAGTATTAAGGAAAACTGAGGGGCTGAAACGCATGATAAAAGAAAAGATTAAATGTAATAATGACTGTTTGAAATTGGAGAAGATAGAAAATATGTTTAGAAAATAAAATATTCAATATTATGATTTTTCCTTAAAGGAATTTAAGGCAGATGACAGAATCTAGAGTAGCACTGCACAATGGAATTTTATATCATTCTAGAAATGGCCACATGTGTGTGGCTACTGAGGACTTGAAGTATATCTAGTTTGATTGTGGAATTGAATTTTTAACTTCTTAATAAATAGTAAATTTAAATTTAATGTAAATATGCAAATATAGTTATCAGCTACCATATTAGATACTACTAATCTAGGGAGCTCTTAGTATTTTTTATTTGGGGTCTTCTTTGAAAGTCTGAAATAAATTCTGGACCTCAGTTTAGCAATCATTGGATCTAAAGTGAAGACAGGGAAATAGGCTGCTGAACTTCAGTGTTGAGAAGGTTATTGATACAAAGAATGTCATAGATTGAAGAAGCCAATATGTAACAATGGTCAGTTATATTTGTAATAATGTCACATAAAATGATGGAAAGCACTGATTATGGAAAGTAGATGAACACAGCCACTTCAGAGCAGAGATTTGTTGCCTATCCATAAACTGGACTTAACTCTTAATGATAACAGAAATTTGATGACAGAATACTGTAGCATATAATAGAATTTGTATAGGTTTTGAGTAACAGCTAAAGGTTATCTACTATCTGTTGTTCCTTGGACAAAGTCCTTGAATACTGTAAGTCTCAGTTCCCTCATCCGTGAACTGAGATAAATGAAAAAAATTACTGAAACAGCATATGTACATAATTTAACATAGTATGTAGCAAGGGGAGTTTCTCAGTAAAAAAATGATTGAACGATCATTTCTTATTGACTAAAAAAATAAATAAATGAATGAACTGAGTTAGTGAATCCATTTCAGCAGTGGTTAAAGTAACTATGTGGAAAACTTTCTATTGTTTTTTTTTTCCATGGCTTTAAAATCAAAAAGTCTTGGTATCAAGATAAAACAACTGAAACATACAAAATTTGCTAAATAGATTTACTATAATGTTAGATGTTACTATATGTTATATGTAATGAGAATACTAGTGTGGCTAAACCTCACCTGCATAATGATAGTAGTTTAAAAAGTAAAGAGAAATTTCCGTTTTGTGAGACTTTTGGCATGTTTGGATCTTCAAAGCAGTACCTTGTTTCCTCAATCCTAAACCTTTCTCTTTTCACATTTTAGTGTTTCTGAAATCAGGATGCATATTATGGGACATGTTATATTTAATGTAGTAGTAAGTAAATTAGCAGATGTCCTTGCAATCTATAGCATCTTAAAACTAAAGAGAGTTGATTGCTTGAATTAGGAATAAATATTCACAGCCACAAACTTATTTGTCCAAAAAAGATAACTTTGTTTTTCAATATACAATTTACATTCTGTTTCTAAGCTCTCTTTCTGTTTGATGCATAAGCCAATCTAATAATTTCATTGCAAAATAAGTCACATTCTGTAATTCCTCAGCCATTTTGTTTTTATTTAAATTGAGGAATTGAATCTCTTCTCCTGCTGGTTTTTCCAAGTTTAAGCAGGTAGAGTTTTATGCAAATGTTTCATTGATGGTGAAGGAAGAATATCTTCTAACTGGTTTTGACTGAGCTCCTCCCAGGTACGAGTGCTCTGGACAAAATAAAATCATCATAGCTAACAAGTGTTGTTTGTATTTGTGATAGTCAAATTATATTAAAATGAATATTAATTTACTTGCAAAATGAACAATTTAGAGAACTCTTGCTCTAAAAGGTATTTTAAATTGCTGCTTTCTCTAGTCTTTCTTACTATCCTTTGAAGGCTCTCAGTTCAGATAGAATTGCTGCAACACTTATTCACAACCATTTCATCCCTTGACAATTTATTTCAGTATATTTAGGATTACTTAACCAGTAAAATGCAAATTCTATTTGTTTACTGAGACTAGTATATTGATTGAGGAGAAAATCATTTCTCATATCTTTAGGTAAGAAAAATGTGTGTATTGAAGTAAAACTTATCCTCTAGTCAGTCTCTAGAGATTGAGAATAATGAAATACTCATTGGGCAAATAGCATATACATTGTCCTTTGGCTATTTACAAACAAGTAAGGAACATGAAAAGTTAGAATTACTTTAATGCATAAATTGACTAGAATTCTGGAAACTTTGGAAGAGATTATAAAAATAAAATCTCAGTAAAGAATATTAACAAAATCCTGTATAAATATCAGTCGTGGAAATGAGTTTAAAGAAACAAGGAATGTAAAAAAATGTAGAACAGAAACAAACAATCTAGTATATGTTATATCAGTCCCAGAAGAGGAAGAGACACATGCAAATATCTAGTTTGAATTTTACTTCCAATTTGAAGAATCAGAGCACAGCTTTTGGGAGTTCATTAGGAATCATCTGACATTAATGCAAACGTAATTGTAAATTCAATTAAAAAGGCCAACATTGTAGATAACATTTTTTTGTTTTTATGTTCATAATAGAATGATAAAAACTCTAATTTTCAAATTTATATGATGAAATGTATCCAAAAAAAGTCACTGAACAATAAAATTCTGTGATAATACTGATGTTGAATAAAAAACACACTTTAGCATGACAGAATGTGCTTTCTTTTTTTGCCTGCCCAATATTTATTGAATTTCAGAAAAGTTTGAGCCTTAGAAAACCTGCTTTGTAAAATGAAGTAAGAGATGGTAATAGATGGTATAAATTTTGCTAAAGAATATTCTATATTTTGGTTATAATTTGTTTTTTAAAACTATTGGAAAGTTTTAATCAAAGTATGCTATCATAGCATCAAAATTATTTTTCTTTGCAAGCTTTTAGTGAATGACACTTAATGAAAAAAAAACTCACAAACAGGAAAGATATTGAAATTTACCTTTACAAAAGCAAGGGTAGAACAAAGCAAATAAAATTACGATTTCAAGATTTAATACTATAATTCTACAATTGTGTCTTGGAATTTCTTCAACTTATGGGAAGAATATTTTGATAGAGCCTCTATTCTGAATTGGAGAATTTTATATTATGAACCAGAATAAAATTAATTTGAAGATGCATATTTGTTGTTGCACCTAAAACTGGAAAATGATTTTAAAATATCATGGAAATAACATACTTGATAAATATTGTTTTTCACTGTAAATGTCTCAGGAAATTGAAAGTCCAGGAAGGATGATTCAGGAAATTGAAAGATGTGGAAGAAGAGGGCCTGCAAAGATAACAGAATTGGCAGATACTGTTATGTCGTTTTCAGTTCATAAAAAGGAATAATGAGAGACTGGGGACCATTAACAAGCAGATAAGCATGAGCCAGAGGGCCTCACATCTTTGGTAGCTTATGAAAGTCATTATCTCCTGCAGTAGAAGAACAGATACAGCTGAGCAGCAGCCTGAAGGTACGTTAGAGGTGCAGAATTCCAAAGATGTTTGTATGTTCAACCAGGGCAGGTCTGTTATATTGAGTTCAGTGCCCTTTTTGGGAAAATCTAAGACCTTAAGACATATGATGGGGATTTCTGGATAGATTACCCTCTCAGAACTTTCTGAGGTTGTCTTCCTTGCCATAGTAAGAGTTAACACTTTTACTGTGGTGGAAGACACTGCAGAGACCTTCTCTTATGCAAGGAAATAAGGTGCCGCTCTTGGGTTCTTGGATTCCAGAATAATAACTATGATTAAATAATAGCATAATCCGGATGGGGATATGCCGGGACTGACAAAGGAGGAAAGAGATCACACTATAGAGGAGCTGCAATAATTAGCTAGTATGTACCAGCAGAGCCAGAGAAGAAATGCAGCTATTGTATATGGAGGGATCTGGATTCAGTGGTCCAGATAAGACTGGACTGGTTTGGAGGTACTTTCTCAGGACATGGGATTTATCATCCTGATAGAGGCAAAATAGACAGGGAGCCAACAAGGATGCTGCTTAATATTTATAACCCTGAGAAAGCAAGAAGAGAGAAGCAGGAGGTTGCAAACTAGGGGAAGGCTTGGTCAATAGGAGAAGCCCCAGTAAAAAGCCACCATCCCTTGCTCACTTCCCAGGTGTGAGCCAATTTTCAGATGTAGACCCCATTGACCGAAGAACCAACAGGACCCATAGAAGGAAGGATAGCAAGTATAGACTGAGACGATTCTTTCAGTACTTTACCAGAGATACCTCTATGCTACTCAGATGGCTAGAATAACCAGACTGAAGCCAGCAGGGTAAGAGACTAAGGTAGGAGGAAACTTGCATTATTTGAAGGGAAAACTTGGTTTAAGGACTCCCCATTAGTCTTATCAAAACCTTTGACCTGCACTGTTGTCCCAGACTCTGACTTTCCAACCCTCCCTTCTCTCTCTGCCCTTCAGCTGCATGACAATCTGATGGCTCTCCTTACTTCCTCCAGCTGCCTTTCTTTTATCTTCACAAATGTTTACTTCAATATATCTTTTGCATGCCTCATCCTAGTTTTATGTCTGCTTCTTGGAGGAACCCAACCAATTCATGAAAGAAAGACAACTGCAAGAACTGAAAAACATAAAACCATGAAAATAGCTGCACTGAAATATTTACATCATTTGATATGAAAAAAAAAAAAGAAGAATCGAAAATTGCCTCCATTTTAAAGTTGTTTTTTCTTAGCTTATCTGGTTCCTTAGTACCTCTGGAGATTATTTTCTCAATTAAAATTTCTATAGTATATTTTAAAGTATCAAATGATAGTGTCAAAAATT
>PVKH010035232.1:0-11755 GCA_004027955.1 Chaetophractus vellerosus | reverse complement strand
CTCAATCTGCTTCCTCTGCTGCCTCTTATCTAGCCTTTTATACTTGAGACCACGCCCACCGAGGGGTGGGGCTCAACGTCTCACTGACGTGGCAGTTAACGCCCTACTCATAACTTAATCATGCCCAGATGAACAGATTAGTTTACAAACATAATCTAATCTATATTTTTGGAATTCATAATTAAATCAAACTCAAACCGTTCCACTTGTGAGCATGACTTTTTTGGAAAGTTTCTTTTTGTTGGAAAAATTGTGAAGTATTTACATGAGCTAAATAGAGTCTACTTAAATATTGTGTTGAAAGGGCCTACTGGGTGTTGATGTTTCAAAGTTAAAAATCTAGATTTTGAACCCTGAGACTGCTGTCCAAGTTTTTTGCTACATTCTTAGTACAAAGGAGTTTCATGATATGAGCTCTGTACTCTGAATTTTCCAGTGCATATTCTTGAGTTAATGGGCCAATTTACCAAATGTATTTAATCCTTTAAGAATTTTTAGTTTTGGGTTTTAAAAAATTGTACTTTAAAATTTCTGAGCTGTAAGAGATACCTAGTGTAAGTATCATACTTCAGATCTGACAATTGTATAAATATCTTTGTGTCTGAACTTGTACATATTACCTTAACTTTAGTGCCGGTTGTAGTTTTGGTTTTAAGTTGATTTGCTTGGTTTCACGTTAAAGTTGAAATTTATAGGCAATTGTATTAAAAAACAAAGGCTTTTATTAAATAACAAATCATCCTTTTCTAGCTTAAAAATTGAACTCACAATTATTTGCACCTGAGCATAAAATTCCAAAAATCTCAAACTATTCCCCTTCACCACCACTACCCACCCACCCCCCACCCCCGAAAAATCTAGCAATTCCCAAATCACATGGAAATCTCTATAGAGATTATCAACTGGAAAATTCAACTCTGTATTTTCGAACACTTTATTAAGGGAAAAACAAAGTCAAATTGTACCATATAATGAAAATGAAGGCATTTTGAAGACGAGAAACTTTGAATATTGTTTTAGTTCTTGTCTGTAGATTAGTAAAAGGCAACATTTTTCTGAGCAACATGGATCACTATGCAGGTTATAGGCTATGCTTCTGAAATGCAAAACACGAGAATATGTAAAAAATAGCATTGTTTTAAATCTGGGTTAGGCCTTTTGTTCCCAGACCAGTTTAGTGCTGCCAAACTGTTTTCCAAAGTGGCTGTACTAATTTGCTGGAATACGTTATTTAAAATAATTTCTTTGACTCCTCCCCCCCCCCCCCTTTTCCCCATGGACACAGACAAATTACTAATATCTTCTTTTGTCAAATAGTACTACTGTCTGGGATGGAACTAGCAGATAATCTCACCCTCTGTGTTTGGGTGATTTAATCTTCAGAGGAGCACTAATCTTATGTCACTAGTATTTTAGAAAGTAGCTGCTATTTAATGTCAAGACATGCCACTTGGTATGAAATAGTTTCTCTTAAAAAAGCAGTCAGAGATTAAGAGCACTTGCTCTTTCAAATGAGCTGCCTTCTCCTTGGGCCAGCCATGGCTCCTTAGTTCTGTAGCTCCCAGGGCTCCATTTATTTCTTCACCTCTGACCTGAGCCTCAGTTTCCTCAGATGCTCAGTTCCTTGGTGGGCAGAGGAGTGTTCATAATTATCTCTTGATCTATCAATATTTTTAGAGTGTTTGTTTTTATTTTTTTTTTCTTAATATATTTAAAAAATAAATTAACAGACAGAAGGCAGCAGAAGGCAGCTCAACAAGTTATGGAAGCATTACTCCTAAAAAGTTCTGTCCAGGCAGTTTTATCTAATTCCATCAACTGACTCAGTTGTTCCCCCAGCGTTCACAAAGATACACAGATGAACACAGATCAGTTAAATGGCATAGAATGACATAAACTCTGTAGAATTAAAGACATAGAATGGTCATGACTAGGAGATTCTCTAGAGACAAGATGTTTGAAGCCCTGTATTCTAGAAGATTAATATTTATGATACTATAAACTTGATAGCAAAGCATTTTCACACAAATGACACTGATTTTTGAAGGTTTCCTCTTTTTCCCCGTATCATTTTCTTTCTCTTAGAAGATATGCTTATGTTGGAGAGGGGGCCTCTCTTTTGGTGTGCTGCCCTGCAGACTCCAGCTCCTCTTAAATGTGCCTTCCAGACAGTTTCCTTCACATACTTTAATTTTTGTTGTTGCCCTTCACAGGTTAAGCTGCATTATCTACTTCATGAGAAAGAGAGAAGGAGGTGATGCAGCTGTGGTGTGGAGACGGTTTAGTTGAGGTTCTTTGGATAAACAGCACCTTAGAGAAATCTGAAAGGAATTAGAAACATGGATGTCTTGCCTAAAAAGTTCTTTCTCAGCTTTGCAGTTGTTTGTTTACCTAACTGAATAGGTAGATTCTTCAAACTAAGGCAAATCCAAAAGAAAAGTACATTTTAAGGTAAAAGGTAAAGCTTTGTGTCTTATGCTCTTTATCCCTCTTTTATTGAGTTGCCTTTCCATTCCAACTTGATCAGCAAGATAGTCCTAAAAATGTAATTTAAAATTTGAAAGGCCTTAAAGATACACTGTCATAAAAGTCTTTAACCACTATTGCAGTATTTTTAAAGCCAGTCTATTTGGGTAGAAATATTTTAGGATAAAAAAGTTTTTCTCAGCTGTCATTTTTCTTAAACTCCAGACTCAGAGGGTGACAGAGTTCTGGGGCCTGGAACAATGGGAAGCAGTAGGAAGGGAGGGAGCAGCAAAGGGAAGCTCTGGTAGCAAATGCTCCAGGAGGAGGGAGCAGCAATGGGACGATCTGGTAGCAGGTGCTCCAGGAGGAGGGAGCGGCAAGGACAAAAGGCCCTTAGATGAGAGGGGACCGTTTTGAGGGAAAGGAAGAAATCCACTGTAGCTGAAGCATGCACTGGGGGAGGGTGGTAGGACTTGGTGTAAGGGAGTACCTTAGCCTGCCAGAGCTGCTCTGACAGGTACCACACAAGGGGTTGGCTTAACAACAAGCATTCATTTTCTCGAGGTTTGAAAGGCTGGAAATCTAAAATCAAGAAGGCAGCAAGGCTGCACTTTGTCATGGGGTCAGTAGGGTTCTGGTGCTGGCAGTCTTTTCTCCTCTCTGTCTCTTTGGACTTCCGGCTTCTTATATTTTCGGGTTTCTTCTGACTGTGTCCATATTTCCTCTGTATGAGGCCTCCACGCATGCACATTAAGACCCCACCTTAAATACCAACACCTTCTATTACAAGTGAGTTCACACTATAGGAACACGTTAAGATTTGATTTTGTCTTTTGTGGGGCATATGATTCAATCCCCAACAGTGAGGTAAGCCACAGCTGCATTGTTTAGCTTCTTGTAGAGCATAGTAAAGAATTTTTATTTTACAGTCCAGGAAGCCTATGGAGATGGAGGAGGAACTTAGCTTCTTAAAGGCTACAAGTGCCTTTAGTATCACAGTATTCCTGTCTGAAACTCTTCTGGTAGGTGTATGATACCTAAAGTCCTTGTACAATGCATCAGTTAGCTTCTGTCGTGTAACAGAGTAACCCATAACTTAATGCTCAAAACAGCAAGATCATTGAGCTCAGGATTCTGCAGCGTGACCATTTTGCCTTCAGCTCAGCCAAGTAGTTCTGGTCTCTGCTGGGCTTGTTTTCCCTCTTGAATCCGCTGCTGACATGCGGAGTGACTTTTCCTCTTGGGGCTTGGCTGGCTCTCGGCTAGGGTGATGTGGTGACAGCACCATGGTCCCTCGTCATTCCGTAGCCTAGGCTTCTTCCCGTGGTGGCCAGGGAAGGTCCTGGAGCACGGTTACAGGTGAGCACTGCCTCTTGGGTCCCTGACTGAAGGCCAGAGCAGGAGGTGATGAAGCCCCCTTGCAGAGAGTTCTCTGAACCACACGCAGGGTCTCTTTCTTTGAGCCATCCTCTGAGTCCGTGACTGGCATCCTCTGACCGTGTCACAAAGCCAAAGGCAAGGTATCGTAGTAAGTCAGAGCACGTGATTAGAAGAGACGGCTCAGTGCTGGCAGCCTTTCTCTTAGGCTCAGCAGCCTAGGATCTGGTCTCAGAGATAACGTGTCTAACGTGGAGGAAGAGCGAAACTCTGCTGCAGACTTTTTGTCTTGAAATCTTGTTACACAGTATTAAACATAAATGCATTTTGGTTGCATAGATTTTTTTTATCTTTGTTATCAAAATTTATTGGTTCCCTATAATAAAGACAAGTTTTTAGTTAATTTTAAATACAGTAGGAGAATGGTTGCTCTCCTCAGCAGCATTTAACAGCATGAGGCATCGTTGTGTATTCTTTCTACTGCCAGCTAACCAAATACTGAGAGGTTTCAGCCAGCTGTGTCCTTAGGCCGCTGTGCTGTCTGTACATGATATCAGGAGAAGGAGGAGAATTTAATAAGAGAGGAATGCCGGCAAGGTTTTAAATGTGCGGGTTTTTTTTTTTTTAAGTTTCCAGTTTTCCTATGGATTAAAAAAAAAAAAAAAAAAAGTAAAACATTAATAATAAGAACACTGATAATAAAAAGTGAAACCAACTTCTTTGCTTGATAGAATTAAAACTTTGCAACCCCGTTTGAGCCATATGTTTGTGTGTATGAGAGAACAAGATGCTTATCCTGCAGTTTATTTATCATAAATATTGGGACATGGTTTTGGAGAGCTGTTTATTTATTAATGCCTCTTTTCCTACTTAATGTTGGTAAAAATATGTTTCATGGAGTAGGTTTTAGATGATATGTTGGCCTTTATGGCCCAACCAACACAGAGCAAATATTATTTCTATCCCTTAGACAGCAATGTAGGCAAAAATTATTTTCTCCGAGAACATCTAAATTCGTAGTAATTTACTTGTGGAGAAATATTACTGTATCTGCAAATTCAATCAGATTCTTGTTGATTATTACCAATTTCCTCTCCTCACTCCCATCGCCCTTTGAGTTGAATACCTCATTTGGGTAATTTTACCTTTTCCATCCCTGCCTTGAATTGAAGGCAAAATTTATATCATTTTAATGTTTAATTATGGTAGAGAGGTGGTACCTCTAATCACTGGAGAAAATAATGTATTCTTCATTACAGTTATTCAAATGGAAAATTAAAATGGAGCCACCTCCTCCCCTTATTCTTTCAAAATAAATTATAGATGGATCAAACATATAAATGTAAAAAAAAAGTCAAATGCATTAAAAGAAAACATGAATGAATAATTTTAAGGTATTGGAGAAGGAGGCAGACATTTTCTAGCATGGCACAAATTTTAGAAGGCACGAAGGAAGAAATGGATAAATCTGGATATTCAAAATGTCAACTTTCTGTTTTTTGATTTAATGTTTTTCAAGTTGTTTCCTGTTATAGTTCTTGAAAACTTGACTTTTACATCATTATATAATAGTCTCTCACATGAATATACTGTGCCTTATTTAACATTCCTATTTTTGTACATACAGGTTTTTTTCTAACTTGTCAGTATTTCAAATAATCAGATAGTACCCATGTTTAACATGTCTGTGGTAGAGCACAAATTCTTTCCTTTAGGAGGATTTCTCTAGAAGATAGATTGCTAGGTAAATGGGCATGAGTGTTTGAGGCTATTGATAAGTAATGGGAAATTGTTTTCTGGAAGAGCTTTCTCATTTATACTCCAATCACAAGTATTGGAGAGCCTGGTTAGACACACAAGCTCCAAATAGTGTATTGTTGATTTTTGCCAACTTGAAAAATCAAAAAACTTATTTACATTTCTATGATAACTATTGACATTGAACAATTTTTGCTGTGATTATTGGCTTATTTTTTAAACTACTTTTAATTGATAAGAAATTCTTGTACTTGGTAAAAAATTTCTTAAATTTTAAGAGGACATACAATGAAAATTAAGTTTTTCTCCCTTGATGCAATCAGTGGTGTTTCTTGAATATTTTTCCAGAAATGTTCTAAGTATATCAAGCATATGAGCCACCCCCGCTTTTAAAAAAAAAAAAAAAAATACAGGTGTTAGCTTACTATACAGACTGTTCTGATTCTTTTCAGTTAATATAATTTCATAGAAACCTTTCCTTGTCTACACACAGCGATGTACCTTGCTCTTATTTTGAGGTACCTGGGGCCAGGAATTGACCCTGGGACCCTGTATGTGGGAAGCCGGCACTCAACCACTGAGCCGCATCAGCTCCGGCTCCCCTGAGTTGGTTGTTTCATTAGTTTGTTGTTTGTTTGTGTTTTTTTAGCTTTTAGGCGGCACCAAGGACCATACCCGGGACCTCCCATGTGGAAGCAGGCACTCAACTGCTGAGCCACATCCCCTCCCCCTTGCTCTTTTTAAAGTCAGCACACATGTACTATTCTACTGTGTGACTGTATACTCATTTATTAAAGCACTTCCTTGTTGATGGACATTTGCATCGTTTTCAGGTTTTTACTTTTATGAACTCCATTAACATCCTTGTAAATCTTTATCTTTGCACTTCAATATCAGTGAAATTGTTGGGTTAACATTTATTTAGTCATGTGCATTTATATTTTGAAGGATATTGCCAAATTGTACTTTATTCCAATATAAACATAGGAGAACACTCATCAGCAGTGGAAGGCTATGATTTGAAATGCCTCATTCCCTGTACCTTTGTCAATATTGTAATTCATCAACATTTTTAATGTTTGATAATCTGTTTTGAGAAAATGGAATCTTAATACAGTATTGATTTGCATTTCTTTAATTATAAATAGACTAAAATCCTCATACATGATTATAGTAGGCATTAGATTTTACTTTAAATCTTTTGTGACAGTATGATCTTGATTTTAGAATTTTTTTTTATTAAAATGGGGCATAATTTTGGCTTTTTAAAAATTTTAATGAAAATGCTGCCAAATGTGTACCTTTACAATTGAAACGGAAAAGGACTTTGAAAGTGAGTCAGGCAAGAGAAAAGTACAACCAGTTTTACTTCCAAATTCATGAGTTCATGTTTTCCTTTTTCCTTAATAGAATGATAGATAATTAAGGAGATTTGTTTTATTTTTGTTGGAGGTAGGGTTTAGAGTAATTGGGAGAGAGAGGACAGTTTGCTGCTTGAATAGACTGAAAGAACTGTCAGGGACTTGATGCTACTGAACTTTTCAGATTTAACTTTCACAGTGTTGTAAAGACTGAGAAGTTCTCTGCAAATGGAATCCATTAGATAAGATGACATAAAACGTTGATTATAGGTCATTTGACCTAAATGGGCTTTAGTGGAAGTCTGTGCTGTGTTGTCCTTAACATGTCCCTTCTTCACACTTCTGTACCTCCATAACACCTTGAAACCTATCTCCTACTGAGGTCAAGCTGGTTTTTCAGGGTATTGAAATTTATCTTCACATTTGTGACAGCATCTGTATGGAGAAAGGAAGGAGGAGGTATTCTGTCCTAATATACATTTGATAAAATCTTTGGGGGTTTTTCTTGATGATTTTAATACCCCCAAACTGAAGTTGGGAAAAAATGACACCATGAATAATCTCTTTTCTGAATTTGAATTTTTTTTTAATGAATATTAGGTTTTAGGTACATTTCACTCAGGTAGTAACATCTTAGTAAAGCACATCACATTTTTATCTCCTACAACATTAAACACAATGTCTTGTGTGTAATAAATACCTGGAACATGTTGATGATTGAGTGAGGGCTTTTCTTTTAAGAAATTTAGATCCAATAAATGCAGAGTGTATTGGAGGCAGATATTTAACATTTGATATTAACATTACATCTGCCTAGTACATTATTAAGTGTTTTCACTGAGACTACTAATTTTTTCCTATTACGCATTCTCATTTTAACCTAAAGGTGCAATTGCTTTATAGCCAAATCAAATTTGATGATGGTAGTTGATTAATAAGTAAAATCCCATCAGATTAACACAGCCTACTTCTATTTATATGTAGGAATTTCTTATGTTTTTCTTTTTTTTCTTTGCTAATGAAATATGAAACAGTAATCAAGTTGTGTTTTTTTTTAATTTGAAGTTTATGATAAAAGGAACAAAAAAGCTTAGTTGATTCTGTTGCTAGTTGGCTGACTACTACCTGACAATTCTGTTGCTAGTTGGCTGACTACTACCTGACAATTTTATGTGAAGGTTGAAATACTCTCCTATTCCCACTAGAGGGGGTTCCTCCCAGCTTAGGTAGAAATGCTTTTGGACCCAACTTGAAAACTTGTATGACATTGATCTTTCCTTAATACTGAACTGAGATCAGTCTCGTGTTTTTGAAATCACTTGGTTTTCTGCAGGTATTGAAAATAAACTGTTACACAGAGGGGGTAATATAAAGGCTACTGAACTCGTGTGTTTGAATCATAGTGCTTTTGACTAAACAAATATATTTTAAAGTTGCTTTAATTAATTGGTTTAAAAGTATATAATACCTAGGAACTTCGCATTCAGGGTGGAGGGTGGGGGTGGCCCTTTGCGATCACCAGGGCCTGTCATGACGTACGGCGATGCCCACACTCGGGGTTGGCAGGCACCTGAAAGCTTTGGCTTTGGTCAAGGTGCCATGTGTATTAAAGCCATGTCTTTAAAGAGAGTTCTATTTGCTGTTGAAAGGAGTTGGAGAACAGAATTTTTTCCTCATTTCTTTTTTGATCCCTTTCCTTTCATACTGGATGGCAGTCTTATTGGAATGATCTTCCTTTCTGTATTTCCTTTTCTCCAAAGTACGAATCCAATTTTGCTTTATAGCAAGATATGTTGGATGGACCTGTACGCCTTCTCCTTAAACACCTAACACAAATGCCTACTTTTAAAAGGTTTAACACTCACAGTGAAGCCACTGACAGTGTGAATATTATGTGCCCCCCTTCCCCGTCTTCCCCAGACACTTTTAAGACCCTTCTTATTTGTTCTGTTGCCTTTTTCCCTTGCTCTTTTCCATCACGTATTGGTACTTTATTATAGTCAAAGTTAAAAGCTTTATACACCAGACTGAATAATTATGTTTAAAAAAACAGTAATTATCAATGCACATCTCGTTCCACTCAGCCTTTTAAATTCATGTTAATGAGCTATGCCTTCTAATGCGTAAGACTGACAGGCAATTTTGAAGTTTTGCCATCATTTCACAACTTGTTGCTTAGACTCTACCTGCCTTTTCCTGAGAATTGCTTTCAGGAACTCTTGCCATGCAACATTCCAGAGATTCAGGACTACCCACTCTGATCTGATTGGGACAAGAAACTACTAGTAGCTTGCAAGCGTGATGAAATTGCTTTATGAAACATAACTTTCTACTCGCTGTCAGTGAAAAGATCAAAGAGCATATGCATCATATCTTGTGATGTGCGAAGGATGATTCTATAGCTTTTGACAGTATTTTGGGGAACCTGTACCTCTACTTCAATATGGTGGCATTTGATAGGAGTTTGCCGTTACAAAACTGAAATCTGGGGCAGTGGCCTAGATTTATACCCAGCTCTCGAAGACATTCACAGACCCTTTGCTGTTGGCAACTGACATAACTCGAATGTCTGAGCTCTGATGCACTGTATTCCTTGTGCCAGCTGTCTCAGAACTCTGGGTCCCCAGCCAGGCCTGTGCTCTGTTTTCTGTGGCTAGACTCCAGGAAGAGTTTTGATAGTGGCTAAATTAATTTTTTTCCTTATGATTTCAGGTTGAAGTCTTGGCCTCGGAGGATGCAGCCTTTGGACTCAAGGTGTGTAGTCGGATACAGCTTATTATGTAGTTTAATCAGTCCAGCTAGGTGGACTTGAAGGCTCAGCATAGAGGACTTCTTTTTTAAATCAAATACTGAGGTTCTAAAATCTCCAGAAGTTTAAGATTTCCCTTTTATTGTCGTTACGATTAGACTGGTAGTATTTTCCTTGACTTCTTTCTTTGTTGTAGAGGATATGAGAAATAGGGCAGGAAAGGGAGAGTTTCATTTGGTAGTAATTGACTTTTGAATTTGAATTTCTCCCACTTTGGGAGTACTAAGATGTTACCGCTGAATGTTACCAGACATTTGCTGTATTTGTTGTGTAGCTCAGGCTTTCCTCATTGGTTTATTCATCACCTCTTGTTCCAATACTGATTTGAACTCCATGTTGCAGTCACAGCCAGGTTAAACCCAGCTCTGCCCCCTAGGAGCGAGCTCAAGGCCTGTGAGTAGACAGCCTTTCCTGCAGCTTGCTGGTGTCCTTGCCAGAAACAGGCAGAGGGATATGTGTGCCTGCAAGAGTCAAGGCAGGAGGCATTTTAGGAGGTTGGTCCCTGGGCTGAGCTTTGAGGCCATGGCTTATATTTAGGCAAGAAAGGGGAGCTGCTTCAGGTAGGGCCGCAAAGAAAACAGGACATAGTAGTTAGATTCTACCTGTGTGGCATGCTCTGAGGTCGGAGAGATTAAGGATTTGACTTTCATCCTGTAGGAAAGGATTTAAGCCCAGTGGTGGTCAGATTTGCCATTTATTAGGTGATTCTGGCCCCTCTGTGGAGGGTGGCAGTAAGAGGGCAGGTGAAGGAGTTGACTAGACCAGCTGAGAGTTGGGGAAGCCTGGTGGGCAGTGCTGCAGATGGAAGGGGGCCATGCAGGGGAGGGGGACTGGGGTCCAGGGCTGTCACGGGCACAGCAGGGGACAGCTGATAATTATTCAGACTGTTCTTCCTAAGATTTTTTGCCTTTTGTTCATATGTGCTGATAATTTTTAAACAATATGGGTAAATTGGAAAGAGGCATTTATTAGGGAAGTCTGACTTCATCTGCATATCAGGGTACAGAATAGAATGTCAGAAGTTTAGAAGTGGAGTTGGTGGGGAGTCTTAGCATACAAGGTGTGGGCAGTGTGTCTTATGTGTGCTACATCTGTGACTTAAAGCTTGTATGTTTTCCAGTCTTTCTAATTTCTGCTCTAGATGTTTGACACTTTATAAACATAATCCCGTAGTTGTGTTATAATTACACGTGAAATGGTATTGTAATACTACCCAAATTAAAACTATTCTGTGATTATAAACTTTACCAAGGTTTTACATCATAAATAATACAAATTAAAAGGAAAAAGCTAAATTAACATTTTACAGATATTGAGCTACTTGAAATATGAACTCAAGTTTATGCCCTGATATGTTTTTATGTTTCTGTTTGGTCAAAAATTACTAAAATAGATTATTAAATATAAATAGAGCCAAGTCCCTGTTATTTGCAGCCTTGAGCATATGGTCATCTTCTGGGTTTTCCATTATTCATTAGTGCCCAGCATGCTGGTGGATAGTCCGTGAGTGTCCAGTCAGCCTGCAGGTCCCGCTCCTGTGGCCGCGTCTCCATCACGCTCCACGGGCTCCTGGTGGAGAGCAGTGCTGTGTGCTTAGCGTGGCCGACTGCTCTGTGCTCTGTGTCAGAGCTCTGCGCTTGCTTTTGGTGAAACCTGCAGATTGTTTCTGTAGCCTCAAATTCAGTTTCTAGAAACTGCACTTTGAAACGTTTCCCCAATGTTTTCGTAACTTCAGAATAGAAGATGCTTTTCACTTTCGTGGATCTATACCAGAGTGTTTATACATGTAAAAAATATCTAATGCTTTGTTATCTAGAAATCAGCGAATATGTTTTTGTATTCCATGAATTATCTCATTTCTTAAAGTATAGATATTCAGCACTGGTCAGGGTTTTGAACACTTAATCACAAATGATCCTTTTTTCTTGTTTTTATAATCACTGGGAAAAATAACTCAACCACCTGACCCACTGGTAATACATCA
>PVKH010035231.1:0-11755 GCA_004027955.1 Chaetophractus vellerosus | reverse complement strand
CTGCCCTGCCCGTGGCGGCTTTTGCCTGTCCGTGGCAGCTTTTTGCCCTGCCCACGGCGGCTCCGGCCCGCCCATGGCGGCTTGCCATTCTCAAGGCGGTCTGCCCGCTAGGAGAGGTCCCCAGGAACCGAACCCAGGGCCTCCCATGTGGTTTCCCAGCGAGCTCTTTATCCACTGAGCTATCTAGCCGGGCCCTCAATTTTCTTTTGATGACACAATTTAGGCACTAGCTCTGTCTTCCAAATACGTTTTTGTACAAGCAGCTGGCCACTCTGAGCCCTACCAGTGGATTAACCATTGCGTTGTTGGAAGATCTTTTACAAGCCATTTTCCATGCAACAGATAGAGAGTGCTTCTAGCCAAGGCAGGTCTAGGTTCTAGGGTTGGGTTGGTCTTTGAGGCTGGGACGATTTTCTGCTCTTCTTGCTGCCTAGTGCCCTCCTGTTGCCACTTATAGACTGAGAGTTCTTTTGGTTGGTCTTTGAGGCTGGGACGATTTTCTGCTCTTCTTGCTGCCTAGTGCCCTCCTGTTGCCACTTATAGACTGAGAGCTCTTTTGGCTGAATATCTCTAAGGACTTTTTTCCAAAGGTAATTGGTTCCTATGCTACCCATCCCAGCTCACTCTCGAATTTAAACAGTTCTGGAGGGCTGATGAGAAGTGTGAAAATCCCCACCCCTCAATCAGTCCAGTGGTGAAGATTTCTGGGCCTTGGACTCATTTAGATTTCTCAGTCTTGTGACTTTCCACCATCTGATATTTAAGAGTGAATTAGAAGTCATCATATGAAAGATTTATACACAAACCAAAAGGGATGACCAGTTCTTTGTTATAGCTATTAGTTCAGTAAGCAGTAATTGCTGGGTCTGAAATTGAGAAAGACCCAGTTTTGAATACAGGTTCTAGCACTTATAGGCCAGTGACCTTGAACAAGTTGCTTAGTCTTAGTTTTCTCCACTTTGATACAGGAATAATAACTTTGTAAGTTGAATAGATTTAGTGTCATCAGTGCTTAATGATTACTGTTATAATTGGTATTAATAAAGTGAATGATCCTAGTTTAGAGAGTTTTCTGTTTGACTTGGAATAACTCATATACCTTGATACCTTGATGTTGTTTTTCCACCTTGGTCTTATCTTTGCAATGCCATGTTGTTTTGGCTAATATTAATATCATTCTTTAATCAGTGAGTATACACATTGGCAGGGGTTTGGAAGTTACCACACGCTGGATATTCAAGAAGAGGCCATAATGAGGTAAAACATTTACCATGGTGTAATGGATTGGCAGTTTTGTGTAATTGTGAATTCCAAAAATATAAATTGGATTATGCTTATAAACTCATCTGTTCATCTGGGCATGATTGGTTTATGATAAGGGCATTAACTGGGCCACGTCAGGAGGGTGTTGGGCCCCGCCCCTCAGTGGGTGTGGTCTCAAGTATAAAGGCTAGGCAGCAGATTTGAGTTGAAGAGATTTGGAGAAGCAGATTTGGAGCAGCAGTTCTGATGTTGGAGTGAGCCGATCGCCCGATAGTCTACAGCTGGCCTTGTGGAGAGACACAGCGCAGAGAGCCTCATGGTCTACAGCTGAACTTGTGAAGGAAACAGAAGCTAAGCCCAGAGAGAAACGCAGCCCCGGCAGGAGAGGAACCCAAAGGCCTGAGCCCTTGCGGACGTCGGCAGCTGTCTTGCTCCAACACGTGGACTTTGGTGAGGGAAGAACTTTATGCTTTGTGGCCTGGTAACTGTAAGCTTCTACCCCAAATAAATACTCTTTATACAGACTGACCAATCTTTGGTATATTTCAAAAGGCACACCTGTGGCTGACCAAAACACATGGGTAGCTAAGCAAAGTTAAAGCCAGATAATTGAGCCAAATTTTGAAGAGAATGAGTACTTTCCCTCTCTTTCACTCTGTTTTTGTTTTTGTTGTTTGTGTTTTTTGTTGCTGTTGTTGGGGGAGGAGAATGCCTTAGCAAAGACAAGTGAGGTTTAAACATCTCACATCTTGCACCTACCAGCTGTATGTCCTGGGGCAAGTTGCTCCACTTCTGAGTCTCATTTTCATCATCTATAAGAATACTCTAATACCTAGCTTTCAGCGGTATTGTAAGGTTAGAGATTCCAGGCAACCACAATAGTCTGCCTTAATGGAGGAAAGCAATAGATATTCCAAAGAGAGTGAGTTTCTCTTTGGCTGTGGAGGAGGCATCATATGAATTTTTCGCCCCTACAGAGTTATCTTCCTAACTTTTCTTAGGCCACAATTAAATTCCTTTATATTTTTGGGGTCTGTGAGGTTTGTGGGAATACACCCGAGGGGCAGCAGTTTACCAAGGAGATGTACAAGTCTATTCCAGATAATTGAGACCTGATTGTAAATGGTTGATGAAGTCAAAGGTCACAGGCTTTTGGAAATACCTTCAGTGCTAGTTTAAGTACATGCCAATGTTCCATCTGTGTGCCAGATGGAGGGAACAGAGAAAGGTGTGGATCAGGCTGAATGGGCCAGAGAGGACATCCTCCCATGTTGACGGTGGCCAGTTCTCATAAAGCAACACAAATGACTGCTCCAGAGACATCGTGAGAAAAGCACAAGGGTCATTTAGTCTCAATTTACTCATCTGCCAAATAGTAATATTGCACATATTTCACATTATTTTCCTAAGGATGAAATGAAATAGCTGTGTGCAGTCAGCACATACTACACCATTTTATTGTGGGGTCTCTTTAAGTTCTAATTGGCTTTGAATAGTTTTCATTGCCTATGTCTCCATTTTTCTCTCACAGAAAAGCAATATTTCCAAAATGTAAAGTACAAAAATAGATTATTTCCACCTAATATATCCTGCTCTGACCTGCCAAAAAAGGAAAATATCCTCATTTCTTGAGGAGAGCTTCCTAATCCTTTCTCTTATTTCACACCCCAGAACATAGCTATAGTCTGGTCTTTTCTTTCTTTCTATGGTAAAAGAGGCAGTACCAAACACCAAACATCAACTCAGTAAAGCTCCTGAGTTTTAGGTCCTTGTTCTGCTCATCTGTTAAAACACAACCTGTACAAAGAAAGGATAAGAACTCTCGAAGCATCCTACATCTGCTTTTGTCTCAAAGTCCAAGTTAGATTGTCTCATTTTCTTAAGAAACCTATTGTCTTAGCAAGTATTTGTTCTCTTCTTTCTTTGAAACGTGGTAAATCAATATTATTTTCCTTGATGATTATTTTGCCAATATATTGTCAGGTTCCATGTTAGCTTGTTTATTCATATTTGTTTGTTCCTTCATCCTAAATATAGACTATGGTGAAATAGCAGGATGGTGATATGGAAATTATGCATGTTTTGAAGTTCAATAGGCTTAGGTTCAATAGACTCAAAAGAATCTGTTGAATGCCAAATATGTGACTTCATACAAATCACTTAAACTCTCTGGGTTTCAATTTCCTCATCTATAAAAGGGAAATTATGCTGTCTACTTCATAGAACTATTGAATAGATTAAAGATAATGAATTTAAGATACTTTGCACAAGGTAAGCATGCAACAAAATACTGATTGATTCCTGACACTCAAATCTCTAATGTTTGACAGAAGAGTTATGCTCTTTACAATTACCCTTCAAGGCATTGTCGTACTCTTTTTTCTTTTTTTTTAAAGATTTATTTATTTATTCCACCCCCTCCCCCGGCCCCCGTTGTTTTGTGCTTGCTGTCTGCTCTCCGTGTGTTCTTCTGTGTCTGCTTGTCTTCTATTTAAGCGGCACTGGGAATCTATCCTGGGACCTTCTGGACTGGAGAGAGGTGCTCAATCTCTTGAACCACCTCAGCTCCCTGGTCTGCCATGTGTCCTATTGTCTCTCTTCTGTGTCTCTTTTTGTTGTGTCATCTTGCTGCGTCAGCACACTGCGTGGGCCAGCTCTCAGCTCAGGTCAGCTCTCTGTTTGGGCCAGCTCGCTATGTGGACCAGCTTGCTTTTCACCAGGAGGCCCCAGGGAATCGAACCCAGGACCTCCTATATGGTAGACGGGAGCCCAGTTACTTGAGCCACATTTGCTTCCCTGTCGTATTCTTTTTGCAGAGGAAGGAATGGAGGCTCAAAGAGGTTAAGTTCTATGCTTAAAGATA
The DNA here is from genome assembly GCA_004027955.1 of Chaetophractus vellerosus. NCBI lineage: Eukaryota > Metazoa > Chordata > Mammalia > Cingulata > Chlamyphoridae > Chaetophractus > Chaetophractus vellerosus. The sequence continues at coordinate 7,629 of PVKH010035231.1, read as the reverse complement.
TGCAAGTAGAAAATGAAGAATAAGGATTCAAGCCCAGATTTTCTGACCCTTGATTTAGGACACCTTCTATTACATTCCAGCTGCCGTCTTAGGATGAAAACCTAATTCTTGTGGTATCATGGAATCAAAAGCTGTGAATGCCAAACACTCTCCCTGCTTCTCTTTAAAGGCACTGATTACCTTCTGCCTCATAGGATAATTCCTTATACATATGTAAGAGTTTCTCCTTTAGATTATGCAAATTAAAAAAAAAATCAAAGCAGAGCCTGACCCTGGACATTCTTGTATTCTTCTTAGTATCAGCATGGGGCCTTGGAGTCAGTGGGCACTAAGCAAATGTTCATTGAATAGATATAGTGCTAGATAGTACAGGTTTATACCCAGCTTTGTGTAATAGAACAGCATGGAATCCCACTTCCCATTTGTGTCTCCCAGAGTTCAAGTTTTAAAAATAGTTTTTTATACCTGTCTCTTCACAAAATGCTCAAGGTGGTTCATTGCTCAGATTAATCTTTACCTGCCTTCACTGACTCATCTGTAGGGATTAACAAGTTCACATGCCAGTGTGAATAAAGGAGAAGGAGGGGACAGGCATTTTATAATTTATCACAAGACAAGCACCGACATAACAAAAATACTTCATGCAAATGAAACGTTCTAGTTAAATAAATCAACTAACAAAAAATGTATGTTGCAACCATTTCTAAGCAATACCTTGCAGAAAATTAATGTAGTTGAGGGTCTCACCAGATAACAAAATCTAAAAGCACACAGCCTGTGGACTCCTCCTCCCACCCCACCCTGTTCCACAGCAGCTTTATACTTAGCAAAAGCTTTATCTAGAAATGATTCTGCATGTACAATTGTAGGGTTAATTCTGGTGTGTTTCATGCCATGTGGACTTGTCCCTTTTGAGAGAGGAGTTAGTCTCAGAATTCACTTAGTGAATCCCAGGAGGAATTATGTCCGACAGACCTCCTCAACACGGCCAGCCAATCAGCGCTGAGTGAGGCAGAATTTACACTGACAATGATGTCCTGGTGTATACGTTTTCAGAGGAATAAATTAGGGACTCAGGGTTGCTCTGAGAGATGAGTTTCCACCGAGGTAGGGAGCTGTGTAAGGGTCACATGCTTGGGACTCGGGCGTTATCATTTTCTTCTTCCAGTTTTGCGATTGCTTTTTGGCTGGGTGCCTGGATTCATTCATTTAGAACAGTGGTTCTCACCTGGGGGTGATTTCACTCCACCAGGGACACTTGGCACTGTCTGGAGACATTTTTGGTTGTCACAATGCCGGGGAAGGAAGGTGGTGCTACTGGTATCTAATGGGCAGAGGCTAGGGATACTGCTAACTATCCTATAGTGCACAAGACACTCACAACAAAGAATCCTCCAGCTCAAAACATCAATAGTGCCGAGGCTGAGAAACCCTGATTTAGAGACAATGGTAATATCCTGAACCTACCTCCACTCCTCCACTGCAATGTTAGAGATTTTGCTTTTGTAGAATACTTTGAGATCCTTGGGTCAAAGTTGCAGGGTAAGTGAAAAAAAAAACAAAAATCATGTTGCTACAAGTCCCTAGGCCTCAGCGAAGCTTGCTGACAGGGTCTGACTCAGCTCCTTTCCACGTTTTAAAGGGTTATCTTTTGCTCTCATTTGGGTTTGTCTTTTTTTTTTTTTTTAAGTTTCTTTTACTTCCTAAAGTATTTTGAATTTTAGATGTTTGATCCTGAACCACCTAGTTATTTAAGTCATTTCTGGCATATTATCAAGATTCTTAAAGAACATTTTTTCTACTTGGTCTTGGTTCTAGACTAAAGGATACTTATTTTCCTGAGGTTAAGGGTCCAGGAGAGCCCTTTAAAAATGATTCTATTGCTGTCGGATCCAACAGCTCACCTACATGTGTAAAAGAGTTAAGTTAGTAAGACCAAACAGCATTTCACTGGCTCCTCTCTTGCTTTTGCTCCCAGAAAAATTCTCTTTAGCAGCCCCTGGGGATTCACAGAGAGAATGACGAAGACGGGAAAAAACAATTTTCAAAGTAGACACTCTCAAGAATAGTGTTTATTTTTTCTGGAACCATCTAGGAAAAAAAAAACCAGCCACACAGACAAGATGATTTTAAACTGAGCCTGCTTCTGATTTAAGTCATTTCCTTTCTGCTGGCCTGTCAAAATTCAGCTGCATCATATCAAGTTGTTCTGAAAACCAGATTGGTGCATGATGTATTTTAAAAACTCCTTTGACTTTGGCAGACTATAGAAAATTTCAAATGTGTCAGAAATCCAGGAGGACAGGGAAATGGAGAAATGGAGTTTATTTTCATGGAAAATCAGTTGTGTACTTAGATTGCTAGGAATATTTTCCCTGAGAAAAGATGAATTAAATAAGGCCAAAGATTGGGGGGGTGGAGAGTGGGGGGATTAAACCACTAAAGGTCAGGCAAGAAAATAGAATTTCTACTCAAGAAACTATATTTCGGCATTGAAAGGTCTACCTCATTATCCAAAGGAAAGTAGTCCGCTATCTCTGTTAATAATATTTTACCTGAGTTCAATGAGTTCCTTTAGTGGATGACAAAAGTCATTAGAAGAGCTGGACTCTTTCTCATGAAGGGCAGTAGAAGAATATACACATGAATTGAAGGAATATCCAAGGAGGCTTCTCTGAGAGTCGGGAAGCAGTGAGTTAGAAACAGGCTGCTTGTAGCTGTTGGGAACTGCGACATTGCTCTCAGCCTTACCTTTGATGTCCTCAGAATAGACATTTCTCTAGAGTTTTCTTCCTTCCACTATTTGAAGGGAATTATGGGAATACAATTGGCTTATGCTGATGACATTAGCATTATGAATAATGCTTGGGGGCTAGATTTAGGATGCTGAGAACTGAATGTTGGATTCCCAGAATATTTCACATAATGATGACGGGATGCCAGGTCAGCAGAGTGACTGTCAAAGGAAACGCAGGCAACAGAAATACATTGGAAGTAGATGTTAAAAACTACATACTTACAGAGTTTTGCAAGAACTTCTTCATTTTGTTCTCAGTGTGGTGTAGTGGTGCTAACTCTGCCATTATTTTGTTATTTTCTATTAATAGAATTATATAGCTAGAAAAAAAAACTATTGTTTTGCAGCCACTTAAGTATGATCTCTCTCTCGCAGCTTCTTATGATTCCTGTAATCAGTCATGGGATTGGCAGAAATTCATGACTTATCAAAAAACTGGCAGTCATTTTTATGTTCTTGTTTTGATCATTCTCTTCCATGTAGGTTAAATGGAGGGCTATAAATAAGTCAAAGAAGAAAGTGACTTAATCGGATTGGTAAAGCATTAAGGTAGGAACAAGATTTTTCTTACAGGCTGGAGCTGCAGTAATGAGATTTAATTTTTGTAGGAGAAGAACAAAGAGACGTGGTTCAAGATTATTGGTTATATCTAGAGTGGGGAAAGAACTGCTAAAGCCGGGATTATTTTTGAAGGGTGATATTTAAAAAAAGAAAAAAAAAACTGCCATAAATTAAGCACCAAATTAGGGAACATGTGGTTTAGAGCACAGTTCAGCAAATTTTATCTTAAAGGGCTAAATAGCAAATGTTTGAGCTTTGCTGGCCATTTGGTCTCTGTAGCAACTACTTAACTCTGCCCTTGTGGTATGAGAGCAGCCATAGATAGTAAGGAAATGAATGGGCGTGACTGTATTCCAATAAACTTTATTTATGGACACTGAAATTTCATGTAATCTTCACATCACAAAATTTTAATCTTTTTTTGACTTTTTTAGCCATTAAAAAATGTAAAAATCATTCTTAGCTTGCAGACTGTACAAAAAGAAGTGGCAGACTAGATTTGGCACTTGGGCTGTAGTTTGCCCACCCTGGGTATAGAGGAAAGCATAGACATTTTGGAATCAGACAGACCTGTGTTAAAAGTCTACTACAAATACCATCCCCTACTAACATGATGCTAGGTTTATCTGGGGACAATTCACTTTCCTAAGCTTCAGTTTTCCTCAGATGGAAGCAGTATAATTACATCTTCCATTCATGGTTGTTATGGAGATTTAAAAAAGATAGCATAAGTAAAATGCCTAGTACTTTGCCTGCTTTCCTTTAACAAATGGTAAAAAGAAAATGGAAGCTATTATCATTAATTACATGTACCAAATTTCAGAGGAATCCACTTTTTGCAAGGGGATCATGCAAGTATATATTTCTTTGAAAGATAATATAAGATCAGATTTTTCAGCTCTGTCACTTTAGTTTCATTTCCCAAGGATTTTCTTCATCCAAATACATTTCTGTGGTCTCCTATGAGGGTCCATAAATCCAGACTTAACGTGAACTCTGCTCTGTATAGCCTTTCCCACGTGAACTGATAAATTAAAATTCAAAACATGTTTTTCTCAGAGCCTTCCTACATTGCAACAGGGAGACGTTTTTCAGGTTTAAACTGCAATGTAAACCAGGCAGTTGCTGTGTTCTTGGTTTGCCCTTCTCATCAGACCTGGCAAGACAAGATTCTTTGGTTTCACATCAGGGCCTAATGTCTGTTTCAAAGCAAGAGATAATCATGAGAATAGTTTGCCTGGCCCTGGCTAGTTGATGAAAATAAGCACCCTGAAGAAACTTTATTTAGAAGGAGTCTTCCCATCTAATTCTTCAAGGTACAAGCATTTCTCCAACCCCATAATTTCTGAACATAGCTTCCCCAGAGAGCAAGCAGCCTCAAGTGTGTGTTCAGCTGAACTCAGATGCTTAGTTGGAGGAAACTGAAAGGATTACCTCCAATTCCCTATCTCTTAATCTGACAGTAACAAATCAAGTTTGGAGAAAAGTGTGCTCCACAGGACCAGGCCTAGAGTAAGGGTGAGTGCCTTCCTTGTCTCAGGTACATAATTTAAGGGATGCCAAAAAAAACTCAGTAATTAAGATAAATCAAATTTACTGCAATATTTTAAAAATCAAAATTAATGCAAGAAAAGCCATGATGAATAAAATCTCAAAATGTCAAATAAAGGCAGGATCAGCAACAGTGCTGACCAACCAGTATTGGAGCCCAAGGATTGGAGCCAAGATATTGTATTTAGACTTATTCACAACTATTTCTCTCTCCGAGGCTGTGCCTAAAATTATTAACGTGATTAAAAACATTGGCTTAGAAATTGAGTTTGTTCTGTTCCATTGTTTTTCCCTTCTTCATTGCTTACTCTTTCCTTTCCACATTCTTTTCTTTCTTCTTCTTCTGGCCTCTCCTATCACTCATTCACAATTCTTTTTGCTCCTTTCTTTCTGCACATCAGTTTTGACCCATTTATTCTTCATCAGATTTTGCAAGGAAAAAGATCAAAGAGTTCTTGCAGTTAATATAACTGAGTGGTTTCCTGTAAACCCCATACTAACTCTAAGGCTATAATGCCTTTCCTTCATGATGGTTTATGTCCTCTTGGCTTTAAGCCGACATGGTGACCTCCTTAACAATTCTCATGATTCCTTGGAGTTTGCAAGTCTCCAATCTGGGAAACATTACCCTAAGTGAAAGTTGATAAACCACAATAAAGCCTAGGGATTTCCCTTTACTCTATCAGTGGCAATCTTAGAGTAAGCATTCATGAATGTAGCTGGCCACTCCTGATAGTTACCAGCACATTCTTTAGAGAGGAGTGTTTGAAAACCAAATGTTTGAAGTAAGCACCATTGGGATGTATAGGGTTGTTAATGTGGCAGCATCTGGGATTTGTAATCTGAACAAAAGCTCCCTTCCTCTTTCTTAATCTTTATCCCAGATGGGAGAATGGCTCAGTACCAAGAAAGTTTTGGGTTTTCCTTCCCAGGGAAAGCTAAGCCAGAAACACAAAATGCCATAGGGAAGTGACCATGAGAATGGGGGCCAGAGCTTTCATATATCCCAGGCAGTGGCTGCAGTACCATGGGGACATAACTTCAGATGATGATTTTATAAATGCAAGCAATTACGTTAACTCTGATTAAATCCAGTCTTGCAATTCTATGGCAGATAATCTTGCAGAATGATGATTTGGGATATTTTTACTATTATTCAGTGTTTAAAAATGTGTTTGGCTCCTCTGTTGCTGAAAAGTATGTTATGTTATAGTTCCTTTAGCCCAGAAGTTTAAGCTCTAAATAGTAAAAATAAACATGTCATGTTTATTCAAATATTGCCCCAAACACACACCAAGTGCTTTTTGTGGTTGGTTTGAAGTTCTGATTTTTGGTTTTCTGTATTTATTTTTCTTTTAAGAAACAATGTGAATCCTGTGCTGGGGTGGGGTAGGAGTTGGGGGAGTTGGCTCTTTCCAGAGGATGGGAGAAACTGAATTTAGCTCCTCCAGGCTTGGAAGGCTTCTTGCATTAAGTAGAATTTGAGATGACCTTGATTTTTCTTGGAGAGGAGAAGAAGCCTTTTTCAGGCAGACAGGAACTAGGAGCTTTCTGAGGTTTAGTGTGCATCAGAATCCCCAGTGGGCTTGTTAAAACACAGCTTGCTGGGCCTGTCCCCAGTGCTTTTGATTCAGTAGGTCAGGGTGAGGACTGAGAAGTTGCATTTTTAAGTTCCAGACGATGCCGATGCTGAGAACCACTGGTATTGAGTAAAGTTCCTTATCTTTACTGGCTTATATCCTCTTTTAAGAATCCGAAGAAAGCTATTAGAATTCTCCCCAGAAAACTCCATGAACAAAAAAGTGAAAGTGTGTATATGGTTTCAGGAGTTCAGGGATCCAAATTAAAGACACCCCTTTTGTATTGCTCACTTTGTGATGCCTCCACATTATCCCCAGTTCCACGATCTGATTCTTCAATGAGGGACTCCAGCCCAACTTTATAAGATACTTCGTGACACTGGCTTCAGGCAGGACCTAATTAAGGTATCTGGATTTTACTATGATTCCTGATGATGGAAAGGATTTTTTAGAAAAATCATTGATGTCTTTAAAAACAAAATATTTAAAACTCTGTTTCATTGTTTTTATACAGTTTCTTCTGATACATCGTAGGCACTTAATTCAGTGTTAAATGAATCAAGTAAACAATAAATCGCTTCTTAAGAAAGTTGACTCTGAATTAAAGGATAAGGAAAACTGAGCATTCATAAAATATATTGAATGCATACATTTAAAGCATTGTGTGCAAGTTTCATGCAATTATTTGTTAAGAAAGGGAGGAGAGCTCTAGCAAGCAAGTAAAGAAAGAACAGCTAATCCTCTCAAAATATTATTATTTGGCAATCAAAAGCTATGGTCTAAGGAGAGAGAGCAGAGTGAACTGCAAAAGACATGTGCTTTTTGGTTAGAAGACAATCTTGAACCAAGCATTGACATTTACTAGCTGTGTAATCCTGGTAACCCTCTAGAGCCCTGTAAAATGAGAATATTCTCTATCTCACCAGTAATTTTGAACATAAGATATACATATAAACTTGCCTGGTATTATATTATATCTAGGAGTCACTCAATAAATATTATCTTTGGCCTAAACTTTCCTATGGCTCAGTACTGTTCCCTTTGATCCTTGGGAATGATTCTTTCCTCAAACGCCAGTGGTCTCCTCACAGGACAACAGATAATACAACGATAAAAGGCAAAATGTCAAAAAAAATTTTT
>PVKH010035230.1:0-11755 GCA_004027955.1 Chaetophractus vellerosus | reverse complement strand
CCTCAGGATTGGGGGAAGAGCTATGGACTAGAGTGGACTTGCTCCTGTCCTGTTATAGACTTGTGATTCATGCAATGTAAGAAATTACAAAATTATGTGAAGCCAGTGGCCACTGGATGCTTTGGGGGCAGGGAGAGGGAAGGACAATTGCAATACAGAGGCTTTTTGGGACTTGGGAATTTTTCTGGGTGACATTGCAGTGGAGAATATAGGCCATTTTATATCATCCTGTATCGTGCAGAACTGTGTGGGTCTACAGTCTGAACTGTGGTTGATGCTTGGTGGCAGAGTCCCAAAATGTGTATATCTTTTTTTTTTTTTAAAGATTTATTTATTTTATTACATATCTCCCCTTCCCCCCGCTGCGGCGACGCGCCGAGAGTGGTCACTGCGCAGGCGCGGCTTTCCCCGCTTGTGGGCAGTCTCTGCATCCATTCACGGCCGGCTTTCAGTTCGCGGGTGGCTGGCTGTGCTCCATCTGCGGGCGACCTGCCCTGACCATGGCGGCTCTTGCCATGTCCGTGGCAGCTTCTTGCCCTGCCCACGGCGGCTCCGGCCCGCCCATGGCGGCTTGCCATTCTCAAGGCGGTCTGCCCGCTAGGAGAGGTCCCTGGGAATCGAGCCTGGGGCCTCCCATGTGGTATGCCGGCGCCCTATCCACTGGGCTATCGAGCCGGCCCCAAAATGTGTATATCTATTGCATTGATGTGCCACACTGATGTAGGATGTATATGTGGGAGGTTGTGGGAGGTGTGTGAGGTGGGGCATATGGGTACACCTACATTTTCTGTGTAACCCTTATGTAATCTATGTATCCAAAAAAAGAAATCGATTTAAATAAAAATGCCCGGCCTTATTGACACCTACAGAAAGGCTAATGGAATGACAGTAAGGTTGATGGAGGAATAAACTTCGGTGGCCCTGGAACTAAAGGAAGAGAGATCCAGATGTTCCAAACAAGACAATGAGATGAAGATGCTAAAAGCAGTGGAGTCCCAAGAAGTGGTCCTGCAAACTCGCACAGCCCCAGGCACTTTTCCAAATTCCATTTGTTTGAAACGACTTCCACTCCCTGATGATCCCTGCTCCAGGAGTGGGCCTGGGTTCATCCTCAAGAAACACTGAACTTCTGCTCCACTCAGGCCTGTAGTGCCAAAACCTACAAAATGGCTAAGGGAATGATGACAATGTTGATGGAAGAATTAACTTTGGTGGTCCTAGATATAAAGGAAGAGAGATCCAGATGTTCCAAACAAGATAAGATGAAGAAGATGCTAAAAGCCCTGGAGTCCTAAGAAGAGGCCATGCGACCCAGAACAGCACCAGGCACTTTTCCAAATTCAGTGTGTTTTGAAACCCTTCCGCTGCCTGATGGTCCCTCCTCCAGGAGTAGGCCTGGGTTGATCTTCAAGCAACACTGAACTTCTGCTCCACTCAGTCCTCCAAAGCCAAAAGGCTGAAATGACCCTTCCCAATTCCATCTGAGAGTTTTTGAGGCCATTGGATCAAGGGAACCCCTCCATGGGCTGGAGTTTCTCTACTTTCACCTCCTGGACACACAAGAGATTTCTTCCACGGTGAGTTAATTCCTTCAATCACACAGAGTTTGGACTTAAGGAACACACCAGAAATATGGAACTTTCTCTTTAAAGATACTCAATATGAAAGATATTTCTACTACTGATGAAATAGTTCATGTACTTAAGAGATTACCAAAGAGACTTATGTATATGTTTATATCTGTTAGTTTATTTCTTTATAAATCTGTTCATATTTTTATATTTTAATTTTTATGTTGATCTTATAAGCATAAACTTTCTTTTCTTGTTCTCAACTACTTGGTATCTATTATATACATAATTAGAAGTTGAACATTACTGCAGTTGAAACAGGAGTCTTTTAAGACAAAAGCAAGATACACTTGCAAGAATATATTTCCAAGAAAACTAAGTTATAAGTAAACATAAATTTACTTAAATTTTTAATAGTTGTAAAATAAAAATCCAAGGAGAATTTTCATCTTTCCTGGAAAGAATGTAAACAGTATACTTAAAAAGAATTTTAAATAATTCAATGGCATATTTGAAAAGAATAAAGAATAAAAATTGAAAAGTAATATATTCACATGGAGAAACTTTTATTGCCATGAAAGAGTGCTGCGGTATGAGTTCTCTAAGCAGGAAGTAATCCCTCTTAGGGACATGGGCCAGATGACTGAGGACACTTATTATCATAGATAGAAGTATTTTAATTCAAAATGACAGTGACTGCAATATAGAGTAAAAGGTAAAACAGAGAGTCTGGTTTGGGACTTTAACTCTGACATTATGCTGAGCATGTTGAGGGGAGACCCAGGAGGGCACCGTATAGATGGAAACACAGCAAGAAGAGCAGATATAGGGAATGAGGGCCTGCCTGAAACTTAGACTGAGCGTGCTTAAGAAGATCCTGAGAAGAAATTCAAAGGTAGACATATTACTTGAATTAAGTCATTTGTCCCTCATGAAGAGAGTTCAAGGTTGTAAATGACATTCCAGGATCATCACTTTGGAATGGAAGGTTCAATCCTCAGTTCCCTCCTCAGAAGTAATAGCTCAGTGGGAATATGAACCCTGTATTCACCAAGGGATCCAGAGCACCAGGAGAGCTGGTGCTGACAGTGGCATGGAATGCATATTTTTTCCTGAATCCCTTTGTTCTGGTGGGGCAATGATGGCCATAGAGATGTCATTAGTAGTGTGAGTATGTTTTTTTAAAAAGCTGCTAGGAGCAATATACCAGCAGAAATGGTTTGGCTTTTATTATGGGAAGTTGTTAGGTGAAAAGCTGACACCTGAGGCTGGGAAATGTCCAACTGAAGGCATCATCTGAGATGCTGTCTTCCTGAAGTTGGCTGCTGGTGATCCTGGACTCCTGCTATGTGGCAAGATACAGTGTCATTTCTGCCAATTTGGTCTCTGGCTTCTCTTCTGCACTGACTTTATTTCTGGGTTCAAATATGGGGAATCAGGTATGTGGCATGTTTCTCCCCTCTCATCCAGACCTCTCAGGGTTGTCTTTTGGTCATTGTATTTGCTCTGCTGATTCCAGCCTACAACCACGGGTCCTCTCTCTTTCAGCCTCTTCAGATTTATCTGTCTCTGCAGCTTTTTTCTGTGTTTCTGCTGCTTTGATTCCTCCATTTGAAAGAACTCCAATAGGAGGATGAAGACCCACCCTGGGTCTCACACCTAACTAAAGGAGCTGGACGAAAGTAATTTAATCTGTGCACAGGAATGCACGTGATCTATTCTGAGATCCACAGATAGCTTCAAACTGACACAGTTGGTTTCATGGTACCTATCTAAGAATCAGAAAATATGTTGTTTCTGTTGAAAGTCCTTCGGAGGTGGGTGTAAGGGCTCCCCCTTTTGCTAGGTTCAGTAGAACCATGTCATGAATGTTAAAGGCCTGTTGGTGTGGTTGTCTCTGTAGTGGTGCATGCAGCAACAACTGCATACCTATGGACATGTACATATATGTATATACAAATACATACATACACATGAACTTACATATACATGTCCTTTTATTCATACACCTAATTGCCTTTTCACATTAAAGGCAATAATATATCTTCCCAGTATCCTCTATAATTTTTCCTATTTCATCACTCCCTTTGTCAGTATTCATGTTTTGTTCTCTATATTACATACTACAAATCTCAAATATCCAGTGTTCCTGGTTGCTTATTCCCACTTAGCTACTAGGAGTATACACCTCTCTAGAAACTCTGTGTGTTAAGGTGGGGACTGTGTCTTTTAGTGTACTTCTGTGGGTTGATGGAACAGTTTTTTAAAGCACTTTCATTGAGATATACTCACACACCATTGTCCGTGCAAAGTGTGTAATCAGTGGGTCTCGATATAATCCGAGTTGTGGATCCATCATCACAGTCAATTTTAGGACATTTTCATTACTCTAAAAAGGAAAACCCCCTAACCCACAAAGGTTACTTCTCAATGCTTCTGTCATTCCCCAGCCCTACATAACCAATAATGTGATTCTGTGTCTTTATATTTATGTATATTGACTTTTTAAACAAATAGACATGTTCCATTTGTAGTACTTTGTGCCTGGTTTCTTTTCTATAGCAAATTTTTTTTTATTGCAATGATTTTTTAATTAGAGAAGGTGTAGGTTTATATAAATTTACAAAAAATACAGCATTCCCATAACACCCCGTATTGTTGATACTTTGCACTGGTGTGCTTCCTTTGGTGCAATGAAGGAACAATATTATTAAATATTACTGCTAAAGAAAGCCCATAGCTAGCATTACTTATATTTCCCCCATATTCCACCCTATTGTTAGTACCTGTAATAGTGATGTCCATTTCTTGTGTTTATACTATGAATGGTAGTCATCATCCACTCGATGGTTCACTGTACTATACACATGTTTTATCCTCTAGTTTTCCTTCTAGGAACACATGTGACCCAAAACTCCCCCCCCCCCAAACACATTTACACACATAATACACTGCTGACAATTTCACTCACAATAATATGCTACCATCACCTATATCCATTTCCAAACATATAATCAACATAATGAACAATTATGCACAAATTAAGCTTCAGCTCCCCATTTTTACACTGCTTCCATCTCCAAGTAACCTATATTGTAGATTTTAGCCCTATGAGTTAGCTTTTTATAATTAGTTGATATTACTGAATTCATAATATACTTGTCTTTTTATTCCTGACTCTATTGGCAAAATTCCATAATATGACACGAATACAGTCTTCATTCTTTCTTACATCCAAACTGCATTCCTTTTTATGTATATATCACATTTTGCTTCACCATTCACTGGTTGATGGACACTTGTCTCCATCTTTTGGTATTGTGAATAAGGCCAGCATGAACATTTGTGAGCAAATATCTGTTCATGTGCCATCTTTCAGTTCATTTGAGTATGTACCTAGCAGTGCGATTGCCAGATCATATTCCAATTCTATGCTTAACTTCGTAGGAAATGTTAAATTCTCATCCATTTGGCTACCCAAGTTTACATTGCCACCAGTAGTGAATGACTGTTCCTCTTTCTCCACATCCTTTCCAAGAATTTCCATTTTCTGGGTTTTTTTGTTTGTTTGTTTGTTCATTTGCTTGTTTTTATAATGGCCATTCTAGTAGGTATGTTATGACGTTTCCTTGAGGTTTTGATTTGCATTTCCCTAATAACTAGTTGTGGAAAGCATCTTTTCATGTGCTTGTGTGCCATTTGTGTTTGCTGTTTGGAAAAATGTCTTCTCCAGTCTTTTGCCCATTTCTCCATTTTGTTTGTCTTTTTATTATAGAGTTGTAGGATTGCTTTATATATTTTGGAAAGTAAACCCTTATTAGGTATGTGGTTTCCAAGTATTTTTTACATTGTGTAGGCTGCTTTCTTGACCAGTATTTTGAAGCACAAATAATTTGATTGTGAGGAGGTTCCATTTATCTCTTTCTTTCTTTCATTATACATGCTTTGAGTGTAAATAAGGACCCTTTGTCCAGCCCAAGGTCTGAGGATGTGTCCCCATATTATCTTCTGTTAGTTTTACGGTCCTAGCATTCACTTTTATGTCTTTAATCATTTTCAGTTAAATTTTTTATGGTAGGAGGTAGGGGTAAGGTATGAAAGTGTGAAAAGGCAACTGGCTTAAAGGCAGAAAATATTTGGATGTCACAGATCTGATAGGGTTTAATAATCTTGATTTATAAAGGGATTCTACAACTCAACACTAAAACAACAGATGACCCAATAAAAATGGGCAAAAGTCTTTATTGAACAAATGATCAAAGTTTCCACATGCATGCACAGTGTTGATAATAGGGAAGCAATGTGTATATAGGTGGTTATATTGGAATTCTCTGTTTCCTGCATGTTTTTTCAGTAAACTTTACAACTTCTCTAATTGAAATGATGTATCATCCTGGAAATGGTTAACAGATTATGTTAAATTTAGATCTGATAAGGCAAAGAAAACCGTTGTCTTTTCAAATGTATCTACTTAAAGAATATAAAGACAATGCAAATCTTCTGAATAAATAGAAGAGACAAGATTGAATAAAATCTAAGAGTGCTAAAGAAGACATTCAGGAGAAAAATAACAGTTTTGAACAGTGAGGACAAATAGAAACTGCATGAAAATAAAGATGATTAAATTTAAACTTAAACGGTAATTATATTACTATAAATGTTCCACCTAATAAAATTTTCTAAAGGATTTTTTTAAAAAACCCGATGTGTATTAGTTTAAAACCCATCTAATGTGTAGCAGATTAAGATTAAATGGTTGAGTACCTGCTTCCCAAGTACAAGGTACTGGTTTCCATCCCAGGCACATCCTAAGAAAATGTTGTCGAAGAAAAATAGCAAGTTTGGGAGTAAAATTTGGATTTTATATAATCACAGAAAAGAATAAATATCACCAAGTTTTCTGCCAGTAGGACAACAACAAATACAACAAACATTAAGGAGAAAGTACCAGAAATGTGGTGTCCTTTCATAATGTTAAAATGTCTAAAATACCAGAAAAACAGCAATTTAAATTTGATTTACACCTCCTTGCTTTCTCTCACAAATTGACAGAATTACAACATGTAAGAGCCAAACCCAAATGCTCATAGGAGATTTTGGAACTACCCTCTCAGCAAGTGATGGGATAGGAAGAATAATTATAAACACTGATACTGACTCCCTCATTATCATGAATAATAAATTTTTCTTAATGCATATTTTTACTTAAAGCATATATACAAAACACTGCAAACAGAAAAATGCACTTCTCTTTCATGAATTAAGAAATTGTAGGGCTGAGGCAGGAGAAAAAAGATGTTAGGAGGCAACCATTGTCATCCTCTCAGAGAAGAAGTTGACTCTAACCAGGGAAGAAAGGAGAAGGCAAAGAAGGGGTCAGATGAACACAGGATGTAAAGATGGATGTGACCTGGAAAGAGAGAAGTCAAGAAGCACCACAAAGCTGTAGCCTTAACCCCAACCAGGATGGAACCACTGTACATGGAAAAGGGAGAGTGACCAAGGAGGAAGAGGTTGGGGAAAGATTCTAGAATATGGCATTGCCACATTAGACACAGAAGTGGGACATCCTGGACAGAGCTCTGTGTAAATCTGGACTGTATGGAAAAATTTGGGTTAGATAAATATAGTTAGTACTCATGCCATTATAGATGGTACTTAAAGCCAAGAATGATTACAGGATAAGTTAATCAATTTCTGAAGAAAGAAGGAGGTCCAAGTTTCAAGCCTTGGGGAAAAAGTAATGCTGAGAGATTTTTGGACAAACACAGGAATCCACAGAGGAGACAGAGATGGAAAGGCTAAAGAACCCAGATGAAAAAAAGAAAAAAGAGATTGTGGTGAATCAAACATAAGGGATAGGAGCACTTCAAGAAGTACATAGGACCAAATGTCCCAACTGCAGCTGATACCATGCAGCAATTAGTGGAATGTGAAGGATATTTTGGGATTAAGATTTCCTTTTCTGTCACCCAGGAGAAAGGAAAATATGTCCATATATAAAGGACATTTACATGGATACTCAATATCTTTTGGTCATAATACTCCAAACTTGAAGGACCCAACTATCCACCAGGAGGAAAGTGAATAAATTTTTTGTAATACAGCCATTCAATGTCAAAGAACTCAATGATAAAAAATGAGGGAACAGCTGATCCACCAAACTACAAAAATGAATCTCAAAACAATATTTTGAGCAAACGATGCAGGTACCAAAATGTAAATCCAATTTATTTCATTTTTATCAATTTCAAGATGTTGCACAATGAATGTATGAGGATAGAAAATCAGAACGAGGGTGAATATGTTGGTAGGTAGCTATTGATTGAAGCATATAGGGTTAAATTTCCAGATTAGAGGAAATGATTCGTATCTTGATAGGTTGATTGGATACTGTAGGGAAAGGGGATGAAAGGTTTGATAACTTTGAAAGCATTCAGTCAAGATCAATACATTTTACCATAGTTATATTTTACATCAACTTTAAACAAACAATAAGAGAAAAAGTGAAATGACTGCTTGTGTGAGTGTAATGTAGATAAGCACATTTTATTTTCAATATCTTTCCCCCACTGACCACCTCACTGATGAGCAGCTGGGCTGTCAGTTGCTTATGGATTCCAGGCAGAATGTTGGGGAGTTCTCTGGGGTTTGTTGTGGATACAGGGTTACCTGGCATAGGCCTGTGGTGGCATCAGTGTCATGGAGGGCCAGCAATGCTCTGTGGAGCTTGTCTTTTAGACAATCTGGAGGAAGCTTTGAGAGGTGGTTATGGAGCACAATGAGACTAGTCCATACCTCCCATTCCACAGCCTCCAGTGGGACTCAGGGGCATTTCAATGTCTCTTCAGCATTTTGGTGGGTCTCCTATTGTTCAGGCTTGAGCACTGTGTTAGAAGCCTACTTTATAGAAAATGTGAAAAGCAACTCTTGAAGACATACTAGCTACCAGACTGACAAGAAATTTCAACTTCTTGATTAGATGAGTGCTGCTCACAAGAGGTATATAAAGGCCAAGTCATCTTTAGGAGATGTTAGGCTAGAGAAAGCATCTTTAAAAATGCCCAGCCTTATAGATGCCTACGGAAAGGCTAAGGGAATGACAGTAAGGTTAATGGAGGAATTAACTTCGGTGGTCCTAGAACTAAAGGAAGAGAGATCCATATGTTCCAGACAAGACAATGAGATGAAGAAGATGCTAAAAAGCACTGGAGTTCCCAGAAGTGGTCCTGCAAACTAGCACAGCACCAGGCACTTTTCCAAATTCAGTGTGTTTAGAAAAATTTCCACTCCCTGATGGTCCCTCTTCCAGGAGTGGGCCTGGGTCCATCCTCAAGAAACACTGAACTTCTGCTCCACTCAGGCCTGTAGAGCCAACAGACTGGAATGACCCTCCAATTCCATCTGAGAGTTTTTGAGGCCAGTGGATCAAGGGAACCCCCTCCATGGGCTGGAGTTCCTCTACCTTCACTGCCTGGATGCACAAGTGATTTCCTCCATGATCGATTCCTCCTTCAATCACAGAGTTTGGACTTGAGGAACACACCAGAAATATGGGACTTTCTCTTTACAAAAACTCAACATGAAAGAATGTATTACTACGGAAGAGATTGTTAATATACTTAAGAGACTACTTAAGAGCCTTATATATCTGTTTATATATGTTCTTTTATTTGTTTATTTCTTAATCTTTTTGTATAGTTATATTATAATAATTTATGTTGATCTTATAAGTATAAACTTTCCTTTATTGTTCTCATTACTTATCTATTTTATATATAATTGAAAGTTGTACATATATGCATTTCAATCATGATACTTAAAATAGAAATACAGTATTAACTTGCAAGTGTATTCACAATAAATCTAAGATATTAGTAAATGTAAATTTATCTCAATATGTAATAGGTGAAATATAAAAATAAAAATAAAAGCATTTAGCACTCTAGGGAGGAAGGGTAAACAGTATATTTACAAGGAACTTTATATAATTCAATGTTTTATTTCAGAATAATAAAGGATAAAAATTTAATGTTATATATTCACATGGCAATGTTTTTATGTCCATTCAAGTGTGCTGCAATATTAGTTTTCTAAGCAGGAAAATCCCTCTTGGACAATATCAATAAATCTCCACTGGCAATCCCTCACCACTCTCACTCCTCCTTTCCATTTAAATGACACACCTCAAAGGAAATCTGAGGGAGCAGCAAGGATCTCCTCTCCCAGGGAAACAGATGGCATACCTAAGATAATTTTCAGCATATATAATGATCCTGTGGTAGACAGTGAACAAAAACTGGAGGTTTCCAATGACTTCCAAGGAAAGCAGTAACTGACACTGAGCATTTGAGGCATCCACGTGACATAAATAAACCAATAAAGCACCATTATTTGTCCCCAAAATAAAGAAAACTGGGGTTGGTTGTGGGGATACATCAATGATGATAGGAAAATCCTTGTCACTATGGAGCTGATAATTTAGGAAAGGAAGATTCTACAGGAAATTAAAGAAAATACATGGTATGTCAGGAAATGGTAAGGCTGGTGGAGAAGCATAAGTTGGGAAACCAGGGAGTGAAGTTTTTGAAGAAAAGGGGGCTTATGGAAGTAGAGACAGGCAAGCTCTGAGGAGAGGATATCTGAGAAGTAAGGGTACATGGCACAAGCACTGAAAGATGAGGGGGAATCTTGAATTAAGCTGCTAGCTATGAACATTGGTGTGCAGATGTCTATCAGTGTCACTGCTCTCAGGTCTGCTGGGCATATTCTCACTACCTGTATTGCAGGGTCACATAGTAAATCTATATTCAACTACTATACAAACTGCCAAGCAGCCCTTTACAGTAGCTGTACCACTCTGCATTCCTACCAACAGTAAGTGTTCATATCTCTCCACATCAACCCAACACATAATTTTCTTTCTTTTTAATAGGGGCCAATCTAATAGGTGTGAAGTGATAACTCATTATAATTTCATTTGCATTTCCCTAATCATTAAAGATGCTGAACACTTTTTCTTTTTCCTTTTTCTTTTTGCCATTTCTATTTCTTCCTTGGGCAAATGTCTCTTCAAATCTTTTGCCCTTTTTAAATTGGGTCATTTGTCTTTTTATTGTTGAGTTGTAACATCTCTTTATATATCATGGCTATGAAACCTTGATCAGACATGTGATTTCCAAATATTTTCTCCCACTGAGTCAACTGCCTTTTCACCCTTTTGACAAAGTCCTGTGAGGTCCAAAAGTGTTTAATTTTAGGTAGGTCCCATTTATATTTTTTTCTTCTTTTGCTTGTGTTTTAGGTATAAGGTCCTAGAAACCACAACCTACCACAACGTCTTTAAGAATTTCCCTGCATTTTCTTCTGGTAGTTTTATGGTCCTCACTTTTCTATTTAGATCTTTGACCCATTTTGACTTGATTATTGTATAGTGAGTGAGATAGGGGCCCTCTTTCATTTGTTTGGTTATAGATATCCAATTCTCTCAGCACCATTTGTTGAAAAGACTGTTTTATCCCATTAACATGGACTTGGCTGGTTTGTCTAAAATCATTTGACCACAGAAGTGAGGGTTTATTCCTGGACTCTCAATTCTGTTCCACTGATTGATGTGTCTATCTTCATGCCAGTGCCATGGTCTTTTGACCACTGTACCTTGTCATATGTTTCAGGCCCGGCAGTAAAATCCCTCCCATGTTGCTCTTCTTTTTAAGAGTGCTTTTGGCTGTCTGGGTGCAATTTCCCTTCCAAATGAATTTGGAAATTGCCTTTTTTAATTCTGTAATGTAGGCTGTTGGAACTTGCATGGAATTTACAAATTGGCTTGGGTAAGATTGACATCTTCATGATATTTATCTTCCAATCCATGAACACAGAATGTCTTTCCATTTCTTTAGGTCTTCATTGAATCCTTTTATAATTGTTTTGTAGCTTTCTGCATATAGGTTGTTCTAGTCAGGGTTCTCTCGGGAAACAGAATCAACCCGAGATCTCTGTTAAAAATATAAGATTTTATAAGAGTCTCTCACGTGACCGTGGGGATACACAAGTCCAGGTTCCGCTGGCAGGCTGCAAGCCAGGGGCTCCGATGAAAGACTGATGAAGGGTCCTCGATGAGTTTGCTCCGATGAAAGACTGATGAAGGGTCGTCGATGAGTTCCTGGGAGAAGTTCGCTGTCAAA
>PVKH010035229.1:0-11757 GCA_004027955.1 Chaetophractus vellerosus | reverse complement strand
GCAGCATATTTAAACTCATAATATTTCTTTTGCTTTTCTAAGATCAGAGAATGCTGTTTTACTTACATTGATTTGATTTTCTAAATTATAAAATAAAAGTTCAGTAAATACAACTTAAAAAGTTATCTCACCTTCCATAAATTATTACAATGCATATTCTGAAGTTTCTTTTTATGCAACACTGTATTTATACATAATTTAATCAAACAACATATTATAAACACTCACTACTTTTAATAGGTGCCAAATACTCCATAGAATCAATATTTTATAATTTACTTAATTAATCTTGTTTTGGACACTTAGGTTATTTTCAGATTTTTTCTCTGCATTATTGATACCTGTTTGCTTAATCTTTAATAGATTTTATGCATTTTATGAATTTAAAATTATTTTAATGACTATATATTAAAAAAAAACTTTTAGAAGATCTTACTAATAAACTTTCTTTTTTTCTGCATCTAAATATTTTAACACTATAAACTCCTAGGGCTTACTTTAATATAGATACAAGGAACATGTAACAATACAATTTTTAAAACAATAGTGTTTGCCAAATCCATTGCCTAGCAAATATTATTATGCTCATTTTACAAGTGTTTAAACAATGTTCTCATAACTGGTTACAGGGGTGCTCACAAGGCGCTGTGGGTGAGAGGGATCAAATAAAAATACTACTACTTCCCACTGAAGAAAAGCTCAAGACCATAGATGGCTTCCCTGATGAATTTTACCAAACATTCCAAAAATAATTATTACTAATCCTGTTCAAACTTTCCAAACAACTGAAGAGGGGGGAGCACTTCCTTATTCATTCTATGAGACCAACATCATCTTTATACCAAAGCCAGACAAAGATAGCACAAAAAAAGAAAATTACAGACCAATATCCCTTATAAATATAGATGCAAAAGTCCTCAACAAAATACCAGTAAACCAAATCCAACAGCACATTAAAAGAATTATATACACCATGATCAAGTGGGATTTATCCCAGGTATGTAAGGGTGGTTCAACATAAGAAAATCAATTAATGTAATATACCACATTAATGGAATGAAGGAAAAAAAAAAACATGATCATCTCAATTGACACATAAAAGATATTTGACAATATGCAACACACTTGAAAAAAACACTCAAAAAACTAGGAATAGAAGGAAAATTCCTTAATATGATAAAGGGTATATATGAAAAACCCACCACTAACATGATACACAATGGTGAAAGACTGAAAACTTTCCCTCTAAGACCAAGAACAAGACAAGGAGGCCCACCATCGGAACTGCTATTCTGTATTGTATTGGAAGTTCTAGCTAGAGCCAACTCATAGAGTTTGAAACTAGACTACAGGTTACCAGGGGCTGGGGTGGGGATAGGGAATGGAGAGTTAATGCCTATTGGTACAGAGATTCTGTGTAGACTGATAGAAAAGTTTTGGTAGTAGATGGTGGTGAAGGTAGCACAGCGTTGTGAATGTAGTTACCACCACTGAATTATATATTTGAATGTGGTTAAAAATGGTAATTTTAGGTTGTGGATATGTTACTAGAATAAGAATTTTTAAAAGCCATAGGATTGTATAACACAAACAATGAACTCTAATGTAAACCATGGACTATAGTTAGTACTATAATTATAATATTGTTTCATCAATTGTAACAAATGTGCCATACTAATTAATGCAAAGTGTTAATAATAGGGAAAACTACTCTTGTTGGGGGTAGGAGTGTTATATGGGGACTGAGAATGCTTTTTCTGTAAACCTACAACTTCTCTAATTAAAAACATAAATAAATATATTACAGGTTTGTGGGGAGGAGACTGACTTTGATCTTGGACACATTAGTTTTATGCTGCCTGCAGGATACCAGATGGGATTATATAGTAGGCAGGTGAGCACTGTGCTGAGGACACCATTTTGAGAGTTCTCTGCTTATAAAACCTGTTGAAGCCACGGAACTGAAAGGATGACCACAGTGCAAGGCAAAAGAGGAAGTACAGAATCTTGGAGGATTAGATACACTTAGCAAGAGAAAAGGAACTCAGGCAAGAGAGAAAAAAACTAAGAGGAAATATGGTTTACGGATGTCATAAAAATCAAGGAAGGAGAAATTTTCAAGGAGAGGATGTTGATTTTTCAGCACTAAAGATGCTGTTGCTGGCCTTGATAGAGAGGAGATTCAGGAGTGTGCAGGGTGTGATGAGGGATTTTAGTGGTTTGATGAGCAACTTCCATAGGAAGGAATATTTTAGAGTGCCCGTATGGAAAATGGGAAAGGTATTTTGAGGCTCTTCTATAAATTAGGCACAGAGCTTCTGCAGAGGTTGGTGGACAGGCCAAGCAGCTCATCCCGGAGAAATTCAAAAGAGCCCTCTTTGTGTGTGCAGCCCTGGTTTCAGCCCCAGATGTATGGGAACTTGACAAAGAATATTTCTTCTCCATCAGCAGTGGCCACTGGAGGTTCTGAGGTCAGGGAGAGGGAAAAACAGATGTAATATGGGGACGTTTTTGGGACTTGGGAATTGTCCTGAATGACATTGCATCGACAGATACAGGCCATAATATATCTTGCCATAACCTGCAAAATCGTGTGGGGGAGAGTGTAAACTACAATGTAAACTATTATCCATGCTTAGTGGCAATGCTCCAAAATGTGTTCATCAATTGTAATGAATGTGTCACACTAATGAAGGAAGTTGTTAATGTGGGAAAATGTGGAAGATGTAGGGAACAGGGCATATGGGAATCCCCTTCATTTTTTATGTAACATTTATGTAATCTAAGTATCTTTTTTAAAAAATTAAAAATATATTTAAAAAAAAGAGTAGACTTGTTAGTCAGAAAAGGTAATAGATATTCATTTGCATCCCAAATGAATAAAACCAACAGAAAGTACTCCTCTAGTGTCCAAGGCATTGTGACAACCATTAAAACAAACATTTAAGAGTCAAGAGAGTAAGTTATGCTGGCGACAGCTGTCTTAGCCCATCAGCACGCCATTTCTGTTTGCCACAAGCTATGATGGATTCTGGTCTTGAGCAGTTAGAGGTTGCTAACTTATATGATTCTTACATGTCTTTTTTTTTTAATGAATAAATTGTAGGGCATGAAGGAAAGTTGTGCAGGGATCACGTTCCCACATTCCCCCACCACATGACCTTTAAACAGCTCAGTACTAATATTCATCTCCAGCTGTACTGCCACAGAATATTTAGAGAAAAAGTGCAATTGTAATTTCTTGACACACACACACAGATAATTACTACTACTATTTGAATCTGAAGGAGATAATTCTTTGTTCTGCCTTTCTTCTGTTTAGCAAAAAAAGAACTATTTACATCTCAACCTCCCTTATGTTTTATATTCAAAGTGTTCTCCTAAGGACCAAAGTCACATGCCCATGGCATTCTCTTCCTCACTATATTCAGTAATGAACTGTGTAAAAATATACTTTTAATTACCTAAAATGAACAAGTTTCGTGCCAAGTACAAAAGTATGTCTTTGGAATAACAATCCTCCACTCCGTCCCAAGACAGTCCTAAAATGATGCCATAACTAGATCTCATCCACAACTTTGGAATCTCCATGAGACTGCCTTAGCTGACAGATGACCCACTGCCTCTTTACTATTATATTCATTCACTTACTCATTCACTCTTTCATTCAAGAAGATTACATTGAAGATTATATTGCCTAGTATTTTTTGGGACCTTCAACACTCAAAAGAGTGAAAATAATCCCTGCACTGAAGGGGTTCACAGTCCAGTGGAGGAAAGAAAGTCAGCAGGTGATCAGAACCTCCCGAGGAGTTCCACAGTAGAACAGAAGGCATGTGCTTCCTAGAGAGGTGGTGATGAGTGCGAAGGGGCTGTTAAAGGAGCCTTCCAGAAGGTGTGTGTGGACCATGGGAGGAAAGCATTAGAGGAGGCTTCCAAAAGGCCTGTATGACACTGGACTGGACGTTGAATAGCAGCATTATTATACTCATGCTGTAGCTACTGATATATCTTTGATTGAACCGTATATGATTCTGCCATCAAGATACAAGCTTGGCCAAAGAGGAGAGGAAGAGCGACATCTCTCCTTAAAGTCTCAGAAGACATCGACAAATATCCTACCCAGATTAATGAGGAGATATAGCCTATGTCTAGACCTCTACCTATATGTAGTGAATTCATGAGAGATAAAAATAAATTGATAATAAAAGCAACTAGTAAAAATGCTGCAAATGTATTTTTTTTACTTTACCAAAGGATAAACTCTCAGTTGAAATAAATTGTAAACTGGTCATATCTATCACCAGTGTCTCAAAATAGTGATATTTTTGAAATATAAATATTTGAATCTTGAGCTTAAAAACACTGTAACTTTTCATAAACATAGCACTAGATTAATAGCTTAAATTGTCTGTGTTTTTCCAGTGCCCACACAGTGCCTTATGTGTAGTATATCAGGCTTTATAATGATCCAGTTTAATGTGTTGAAGGCTGTGAGACTGTTGGAACCAGTGGTGAAGTCTCAAGCAATTCAATATTTTATATATATAATAAAATTCCAGGCTACTGTATAATCACCTTAATTGCATGATGAAAGGCAAGTAAAGAATATAGTTATTTTGGGTACAAGAGATGTGCTACATGATTAGTTACATGAGGATATTTTTTAAAGTATAATATTGGCCATCTTAAT
This sequence comes from Chaetophractus vellerosus, assembly GCA_004027955.1. NCBI lineage: Eukaryota > Metazoa > Chordata > Mammalia > Cingulata > Chlamyphoridae > Chaetophractus > Chaetophractus vellerosus. Next base: position 7,064 of record PVKH010035229.1, on the reverse strand, counting down.
TTCATGTCTCCTTGTTTTCATTTCAGAGCTAAGTGAGATAGACGCATAGTAACATCATAATTTTGGAGAGCTGACCTAGAAGTCAAGACAAATCCCCATAAGGGAGACATTTGGCAGGAGTAGAAGGGATTTATTTAACAAACCAGACAGAATAATTGCAACTAAATGCCCATAATAAGATATTCAAGTAGCCTAGGGAATGAAGTGAAGTCTTAACGGGAATTGCTCATGAAAATCACTCTCTTTAGCAAAGTTAAAATATTGATCTTTTTCAAATTCTTTTAACATATTTATGACATTACATTGAAGTTTGAATTTTGTTTCATTTTCCATTATAAATAATGCAGCATGTCTTCATTTATTTCTCAAGATTTCTCCGTCTGTTATTGCCATAAAAGCTTGAGTGAACTTGGGGCTTTTGATATCATCTTACTTCATGGACAATATGGCAAAGTTAACAGTTAACTCCATTTCATGTCTCTTCCTAAGACTTTTCACTGTAATCATCTGCATGCTCCCATGGAAAACTAAGAAAGAATTATATACCACTTCAATTACAAAAATCATTTTTTACTTTTATCCAAGCTTATAATGTGCACCTAACAAAAGGTGCTGATATACAAAATTCTAAACAAATATATAACACAGAATATTATGTGCAAGTCCTCTTACTAGAGGAAACAGATCACAGAATGCTATAACACAATCTAGCCCTTAATTTTTGTTTTAATCTAGTTGAGGTGACCAGACATACAAAAATTCAAACAATGAAAAGAGTATATACATGATAATATAGTTCCTTATCTGACCGAATTTGATCTTTCTGCTCTGATGCCCAGGCCAGTGAATGGCCTCACTTTCATCCAGGTCCCTAATCAGAAAACTGGGTGCCACCAAGATTGCTTTCTATCCTTAACTTCAAGCATACAGTATATTAGAAATCAAGTAGATTCTACTTTGTTAATGTCTATTATATCAGGACCCTCCCTTTACCCACATTTTTTCATTTCATCCTTCACGATACCAGCAGACCAATTTTTCCTCCAAATTAAAGCCTGATTCCATTATCTCCTGCCAATAACTTTTCACTTCCTACCAAACGAAGTTCACGCTTCTCTCTATGTTACCAAGAGTCCCCCACAGTCTGGCACCCACTCATTTTTCTTGTTTCTCTCTTACAATAGCTCCCAACCCCCCTTCCTTTCAGCCACAATTGAATGCTGGAAATCTGGGAATATTTTCATCTGTTTTGTTCATGCTGTTGTGATTGATGAAACATCTAAATGACCTTCTCTCCTGCTTCTCATCTTTTCATTTTTTTAATTCAACAACTATTTACTGAACACCTAATATACAACAGGTTCTGAGCTAAGATTGGGAAATATAATAACAAATCACATGAAGTCACAGCCCTCAAGGAGCTCACAGTCCTGACAGTAAGCAGATAACATGACCTTGTCAGGACCTCATCTGCTGCCCAGTTTTCATTCCTTACTCTGTTTCAGCCACCTGTCCTCCTTATTCATCAAGCATCCTAAACTGGTTTCAACTTCAGGACCTTTACATGTTGTTCCCTTTGTTTGGAATGAATCTCTCCCTCCAGATAGCACCATGCCTTGTTCCCCTATTTTATTCTGTAATCTGCTCAAAAATCTTTCCAGGGTGGTCTGCCCTAATGATCTTTTATTTCAAAAATACACCTTTCTTGCTTTTTAAATTTTTGTCTTCAAAATGTTTTTCACACAGATGTTATTTTATACATGTGTTTGTTGCTTTTCCTGTCTCCCCCATATAGAATACAGGTTCTAAGTGACTGGAACTTCATCTATTTGTCCACTATTGTAACCCCAAAGCTGTGAAAAATGTCTGGTTTGTGCTGTCTCTCCAAAACATTTGGCTAAGGAATAAATGAATTACACAGATATTTAATTACACACTGAGATGTTATTCTAGGAAAATCCATGTTATTATAAGATGGTAAAAGATGGGCCCTCGACCTAATGGGTGGGGGATCTGAAAATGCCCCCAAGGGAGTGACATTGTGGTGGTTAAGAGGGGGTCTGAAGAATGAAAAGGAATGAACCAGGCAAAGGGGTAAAAGTATCACACAGTTCATGGGGCTTATATGAAAAAGAATCTAATGAGTGTTATAACCAATCTCTGAAAAATGATAATATGTGCTCCATGGGCAAAAGTTCCTAATGTTTATTAAGCATTTACAATATGCCAGATACTATCCTAAGATTTTACCTAAGTCTACACAGTTAATTCTCTCAACAACCCTTAGGAATAGATACTATCCTCAACCCCAATGTATTAGTCAGCTAAAGGGGTGCAGATGCAAAGTAGCAGAACTATGTTGCCTTTTATAAAGGGTATTTATTTGGGGTGGAAGCTTACAGTTGCAAGGCCCTAAAGAGTTCAACTCAAACTTACTTCCTCACCAAACTCTGTTGCCACTTGTTGGAGCAAGATGGCTCCTGGTCTTTTTGAAGGTTCAGCCCTCCTTTTCCTCCTAAGGCTCCAGGGTCCCAGCTCCTTCCTTTCTCAGCTATAGGTTAGCATAAGGCTTGTCTCTCTCCCCAGGGCTCATTTCTTTCTGGGCTCAGCTGCTCTGCTTTCTTCCCAAGGTCAGCTGTAGACTATCAGGCTTATTTTCTTCCTGGGGGCCTCTGCAGTGTCTAATGGAGCCTTCTCTCTTTCCTTATGTATCTGCTTCTCTGTGTATTTAATTCCTGGGGCTCCAGCATCAAAAACGCAAGCTCTTTCCTCTGCTGTGTCATTTTCTCTGTGAGTCCCTGCCCACCGAGGGGGGAGTAGGGGCAGCGACTCAATATTCTACTGATGTGGCTGAATCACAACCCTAATCATAATTTAATCAAGTGGAAGTGAAATCTCTGAATTTAGTACAAACTGAAAACAATCCAATATCTATTTTTGGAATTCATAAACTATACCAAACTGCTACACCAAATTTATAAATGAAGAAACTGAAACAGAGAGAGGAGAAGCAACTTGTCCATAATCATACATACAGCAGGAATGTGACAGAGCTGAGATTTGAACCTTGATCCAGCAGTTGCAAAGCCTGTGCTTTTTATTGTTACTCTGTAGAAGACTGAATATAGTTTAAAAAATACATAAATTCTGCCCAAATTAATAAACAGATTTCATGTAATTCCAATTAGGGTCTTTTGGGGAGTGGGAATTAAGGGAGGATAGAATCTAAGAAAAAGAGTCTAAATTTCATTTGCAATAATAGCCAGTTGGGAAAGCTAATGAAAGCAGGAAGACAGGCTTGCTGGACATAAGGGGAGCTGAGGGGCCACTGGGCCGATGAATTAGTCTCATCCCAAGAAAAAGGAGTATCTTCAACTGCAAGCAAAACAATTCCTTTACGCTGCCCCATAATTTCTAAGTCCCCTCTCAGCCCAAACCAGTCAGAGCAAACATCATCCCAAATCCCTCAAGACTGAGGCATGACCAAAAATAAGAGGGAAGTGTAACCAAGGACAAAAACAGATTTATTGTTATTGTCATTATTACCTTGTGTTAATGGAGTACCTTGCAACATTTATATAAAAAATAAATATTATGCAAAGACTGGAAGAAAAGATTATAAACAGTGGTCACCTGGTTTTAAGGATTTGGGGTAGTTCTGTTTCTTCTTTTTTCATTTTCTGTATTTTCCAATTATCTTATTTTTTGTAGCCATGGACATAATTTATTAGATTTTATAGAAGCATGAGCTTAAGTACCACAAAATTGTTTTATTTTACAAAATAAACTATAGCAAGAAGTGCAAAGTTTCGCATTTTTAAAGGCAATGGCTGATACCTACACTTATTCTTATTTGAAAACAACACAAAAACAAAAAACCAGGAGGGATCAGTGGAGACCAACACAATTTGCAGTTGGCATCAGAATCTATGTATAGTAGTGTGATTATAAGAAATTATTAGAAAAATAGAGCATCCAAAAAAGCAAAAACTATTACACAACATACATTGTAAAAATGCACACAACTCTTTTAATTAAGATTCCTTGTTCAGTAGAAGAAAAGTTTACTGTAAAAATCATAGCTATTTTAAGTATGATAATAAACCAATCCCCATTACTATTGACACCGTTTGTGCTCCTTAAACCCATTGAAGCTGAAAGGCGCAACTTAAGCAGGAAACTATTTTAAATATATATTATAATTTCTCAAACGGAAAAGAAGTCCAAGACACAAATGGTTGTCATTAAGAAACACAAAGTCACATGCCTTGTTAATAAACTAAAGCTTCCTGATGCTACCAGACTAACAGGGCGATCTGCTTAGACTTCTCTTTCACCTGGGAGTGGTTTGGGCCAAATTATCTTATTTTATAATCATAAAAGAATAAACAATTACTTAGTATTATGAATGCAAAAAGTCAAGGATAAAATAAAATTAAATAACCTCAAACAAATCTCATTTTGAAAGAGAAAGTATTTTGAACATTTACAAACTATAACAATGCAAAGACGATGTGTTAAATTAAAGAAAGAATCACCTGAACTGGAGTATCATGCAATTCAAAAACGCAGTGAAAGGTAGTAATTCCAAATAATTGTGATACACACCTAACTAATTTATAAAGAGTGTGAATATCAGGTTATATTAAAACCAAGAGTCTTATTTCTTTCTGCACAAATAATATTAATGACTCGTTCTGAGAAACACAAGTGCTGTCAGGTTTGCTTTATTGAATATATAAAAATTATTTGCAATTAGTCCATGGTTTATATGCTAATTAATTTTCTACAGCTATTAAAATGTTGCTTTTTGTAATTACCCTGTTGAAGCCTTGTTTACATTATTAACTTACTTAAGAAAACTATATCTCATAGAGATTTCAAGGGCTTACTCCATCTCTTCCTTGCTGGAATTACTAATCAGTGGTTCAGAAATTAATCGGCTTTTATGTTTCATAAAAGGAGATTTTGATGATAGTAATTGCACACATGAAGTTGTAATGAGATTTCTCAGAGAATCAACAAATATGAATTGAGCACCTCTCCATACCAAGTACTAAACTGGATGCTAGGCACTACCCCTAATCAGTTCCCCTGACTCCTATAATAAATAGAACATTTTATTGCCTTTTACAGATTTTTTTTCAGGTTTCGTCTCCTTATATCATTATGGAAATCTATAAAAATTCTTTTGCAGGCTTAATTACATGCAAACATGAATGTGATAATTCAAAATGTTTTTATACAAAATTTTAAATTGTATCCCATCCTTTACCACGATACAAACATATTCTACATATTTAATATTTCTTAAAATATATTTTTTAGTAAAACTATATAGCTGGTAACACCATTCTTGGTGCCAGATTTAGTAGACAGTGAGATAGCTAGCTAGCTAGATAATTCCCACAGTAACTCTTGGGTGCTCTTATTATCCATAATTTATGGATGGAAATAAGCTTAGAGAAAAAGTGGTTAAGTAACTCACTCAAGTTGTCACAGTAAGAGGTAGGGGCAAGTATGGAGGTAGAATATCCTCTCTCAAGAATGCATGATCTTAACCATCTTAAACTACTGCCTCAGATTCCTGCCAATGTGAGTGTCAAAACAATCCAGATATCTGGATTTTCCTTTCGCTCACATACCTGAATTTCAGTGACTTTATATTTCTTTACATGGGAATTTTCCATTGGATTGAGATAGGAAAAGACTAGAACCCACAAATGTTTTAAATGACTGAAAGAAGAAACACTTAGAAGAACAGTTCCTACCCAGCTTGAATGTTAGTAAGCTTTCAATAACTGTTAGCCACTGTATCGTCACTGCTGACTTTGCTCCTCTATCAGATACGACCTTAAAGTCAACACAATATATCTTGTCAGGGGCTCACCCCATGTTAAGTTTCCTGTAATTTTTTTTTTTTTTTTACAAAGAGAATGCTTAGCCCTTGAATATACAGAACTGATCATATCAGAGACATCTCTTTCTCACAGCCCACATGTAAGCCATCATGAAATCGTGACTCTACCAGAATGCTAACACTTTTCATCACTTCCAGTACTGCCACCTGATCATTTGTCTGGACTACAGCAATAGCCACCCTACTGTTCTTCTGTCTTATACTCTTGCTTCCTACAATCTATTCAAAGCACAGCAGCCAGAGCAATGATGCAAAAATATATGTCAAAACATTTCACTCCTCTGTTCAAAACCCAGAGACCTTACAATGCCCCATAGAGTTCTATAGGATCCGACTTCCCATCACCACTTGCTCTCACCACCTAGCACCTTATTCTTCCTTAAACACTACAAGTAAGTTCCCTCTTTAGAGATTCCCCACTTACTTTGCCCTCTGACTCCAAAGCTCATCATGCATATAGCTGCATGGCTTAGTCTAACACTAAGTTTTAGCTCAAATATCACCCTCTCACTGAAGTTTGCAATGACAGCCCTATTTAAAATTGCAAACCATGCTCCCCTTCTTCCTTACCTGGCACTATAGATCCCTCTCTATATTTTCTCCTGACATCTCTCACCTTGTAGCATGCTACTTAATGTAGTTCAAAATGTTTATTATCAGTGTTCCCACTCTGGGGCATAAGCTTCAACAAGGGCAAGAGCCTCTGTCTATTTTGTTCATTGGTATATCCTGCATGCTTAGAAAAATCTCTACCACAAAATAGTCACTCAAAAAAGTCTCATATAATGAGTGATGGATAGATGGAAGTGTGAGTAAATTTCATAATTTTTTATTCAACATCTATTTATCGAGCACTGACTTAAATACATAATTCAGAGAAGAAATTATGAGTTTTATGAATAAGTTCCATGGACTGTAAAATTTGCATATGATGGTGGTAACCATCATAAACTCTTTCAGGGAATGCTGGAATAAGTGTGCAAGTAATGTATTAATTATCCATTAAAGGTAACTTTAGCTCTCTGAAAGATGGAAACCTCCTTTACAATAAATTATGGAATCTAAAGCTAGGATATTTGTGTATTTCATCTCGTTTTACTACAAAAAGGCCACTTGCAATCATTTAGGTAAAAGGATGGTATGG
>PVKH010035228.1:0-11747 GCA_004027955.1 Chaetophractus vellerosus | reverse complement strand
CCTCCCATGTGGGAGGTGGGAACTCAACTGCTTGAGCCACATTGGCTCCCTGCTTGTTTGTTTTTGCTCCTTGTCTGCTCATTGTTTTTGCTCATTGTCTGCTCATTTTCTGTTCGTTGTTTGTTTATCTTCTATAGGAGGCACCAGGAACTGAACCTGGGACCTCCCATGTGGGAGTCAGGTATGCAACTGCTTGAGCCACATCCACTCCCCATTTTGCATACTTTTTAATTGAGTTGTTTTTTTTTAATTTGAGTTTTGATAGTTCTTTATATTTCTAGATATGAGTCCTTAGTTCAATTTGTGATTTGTGAATGTTTTCTCCTAGTCTGTATCCTGCCTTTTCATCTTCTTGATGTCGTGTTTGACAGAGCAGACGTTTGAGTCTAATTTATCAATTTTTTCTTTTATGGATTTGCTTTTGGTGTCATTTCTAAGAAATACCTCCTTGCTGGATGCCAGGTCATGAAGATAGTTTCCTCTTTTCTTCTTAACATTTTATAGTTTTATATTTTAAGTTTATATATGATCCACTTTGACTTAATTGTGTAGGAAGTGAAGTTGAGAACAAGGTTCTTTTTTAAAACATATGAATGGCCGATTATTCCAACACCATTTATTGAGAAGACTACCCTTTGTCCATTGGATTGTTTTTGCACTGTTGTCAAAGATCAAATGGCCATATTTATGTGAGTCTATTTCTAGGCACTTTATTCTGATTGTTGATATATGTGTCTGTAACTTTGCCAATACCACACTGTTTTGATTATTGTGAATTTATAGCAAGAATTAAAAGTGAGCAGTGTGATTCACTCAACTTTGTTCTTCTTTGTAAAAATTTCTTTAGCTATTCTAGTTCCTTTATCCTTCCACTTAGACTTTAGGATCATGTAACCTACATCTATAGAGAGTCCTGCTGGGATTTTGATTGGAATTGTGTTAATTCTATACTTTGGGAAAGAATTGACATCTTGAATACATTGAGCCTTTCAACCCATGAACAGGTCATGTCTCCATTTATTTAAGTCTTCTTTGACTTCTTTCAGAAGTATTTTATGGTTTTTAGCATACAGATCCTATACATGTTTTGTTAGATTTATACCTAACATTTTCTCTCTCTTTCTAGTGGGTGGGTAGTGGTATCTCATTGTGGTTTTGATTTACATTCCCTTAATGATTAATGATGCTGAATATCTTTTCATTTGCTTTGTTGGCATTAGTGTATATTTGGAGGAATGTCTATTTAAGTCTTTTGCCCAGTGTTTAATTGGGTTGCCTTTTTGTCATTGAGTTGCAGGTTTTTTTTTGTTTGTTTTTGTTTTTAATTCTGGATAATAAACCTTTAACAGATATATGATTTGCAAATATTTTCTTCCATTCTGTGAGTGTCTTTTCACTTTCTTGATAATGTCCTCTAATGCAAAAAATTTTAATTTATATGAAGTCCAATTTATCTAATTTTTCTTTTGTTGCTCAGATTGTTGGTGTCAAATCTAAGAATTCACTGCCAAATCTGAGGTTGTGAAGATTTATCCTTGTTTTCTTCTAAGAATTTTATTGTTTTAGCTCTTATTTTTAATATTTAAGTCATTAGCCCACTTTGAGTTAATTTTTATAGAGAGCAAGGTAGGGGTCCAACTTCACTTCCAGTTGTCACAGCACCATTTGTTGAGGAGGCTATTCTTATCTATTGAGTGGTCTCAGCACCCTTGTTGAAAATCAATTGACCATAGATGTTTGGGTTTATTTCTGGGCTCTCAATTTTATTCCATTGGTCTTTATGTCTGTCCTTGTACCAGTACCATGCTGCTTTGATTAGTGTAGCGCTGTAGTAAGTTTTGAGATCAGGAAGTGTGAGTCCTCCACCTTTGTTCTTCTTTTTTAAAGATTGTTTTGGCTATTTGGTGCCACTGGCAGGTCCACATGAATTTGAGGATTGGCTTTTCCAATTCTGCAAAAAAGCCCATTGGAATTTTGATAGGGATTGCATTGAATCTGTAGATCATTGATCATTTTAGGAGGTATTGCCCTTTTAACAATATTGTTTTTCAATCCATGAACATGGGATGTCTTTCCACTTAATTAGGTCTTCTTGAATTTCTTTAGCAATATTTTGCAGATTTCAGTGTAGAAGTCTTTCACCTCCCTGGTTAAATTTATCCTTAGGTATTTTGTTCTTTTGGATCCTATTGTAAATGGAATTGCTTTCTTAATTTCCTTTTCAGGTTGTTCATTTCTGGTGTATAGAAACACATGTGATTTTTGTGTGTTGATTCTACAGGATAGTGTCTATATAGGATCATGTCATCTGCAAATAGAGTTTTACTTCTTCCTTTCCAATTTTGATGCCTTTTATTCCTTTTTCTTGCATAATTGCTCTAGCTATAACTTCCAGGACAATACTGAATAGCAGTGCTAAGAGTGGGCATGCTTGTGTTGTCCCTGATGCTAAGGAAAAGGTTTCAGGTTTTCGTGAGTGTGATGTTAACTGTATGTTTTTCATAAAGCCCTTTATCATGTTAAGGAAGTTTCCATCTGTTCTTAATCTTCTGAGTGTTGTTGGTTTTTTTTAATCATGAAAGGGTGTTGAATTTTGCCAAATTCTTTTTCTGCTTCTATTGACATGGTCATTCCCCCTGCTTTGTTTCATTGATTTGGTCTATTACATTGAGTGATTTTCTTTTGCTGACCCACCCTCGAATTCCTGGGACAAATCCCACTTGGTCCTGGTGTTTAATCCTTTTAATATGCTATGGGATTCAGTTTGCCAGTATTTTTTGAAAATTTTTGCATCTATATTCATAAGGGATATTGGTTTGTAGTTTTCTTTTCTTGTCGTATCTTTGTCTGGCTTTGGTACCAGAGTAGTGCTTGCCTCATAGAATGTGTTAGGAAGTGTTCCTTCCTCTTATAATTTTGGGAGTTATATTGCTTTTTAGATGTGTTTCCAATTCTTCATTACTTATATATAGCAATAAGATTGATTTTTTGCATGTTGTCTTGTGACCATTTATTAGTACTTGGAGGGTGTTTGGTGTTATGGGATTTTCTACATGGACAATCATGTAGGCTATGAATAGAGACAAGTTTATGACAATTTTTATGATTTTATTTCCCCTTCTTGCCTTATTGCACTGGCTAAGACTTCCAACACAACACTGAATGCTGGAGGACATTTTTTAAAATGAATCATAAATTTTATTTCAAAATGTAAAATCCCTAAACATGCATACATGTTAAAACAATAACATTTACAATTTTGTTAATCTTTTTCTTTTTGCATAGGACATCATTACAATATAGAATCTATGCCTTACAAAATACATACAAAGTTTAATCCCAGCAAGCCATGGCCAGACCGGGAGCTGGACGCCTACGACGCTGGTTAAAACGACAGTAGAGGGGCCGGCTGTATAGCCCAGTGGATAGGGCACCGGGGTTGTTCCCAGGGACCTCTCAAAATGGGCAGACCACCTGAGAAGGCAAAGCTGCGCTGCGGGGCAGAACTGCCTTGGGCAGGGCAAAAAAAAAAAAAAAGCCCCCAAGGGCAGGGCAAAAGCTGCCATGGGCAGGGCAAGCCACCTGGCAATGGAGCAAAAAAGCTGCCTGGGAACCCAAGCAGAGCCACCCACAAGCGGGGCAAGTCGCCTGCAGTGAGCTAACTAGGTGCTTGGCCTCAGCAGGGGAAGACAAAGCAGACATAGAAGAACACAAAAAATGAACACACAGCAAGAGCAAACAGAAAAGGGGAGGGATATGTAACAACAACAACAACAAAAAACAACAACAGTAGAGCTAGAGGAAAGGAAAACGCGTGCTCCATGGGTTTGGTTCTGGATTTCGGCACACGATTCCAGAGAAGCTAAAGTCAATGGCTTTGGGGGGGAAGGGGCAGCACTGCAGCCGGGGGCAAGGTCCACCCTGCGTCCACGCCCGGGGTCCCCGCACCCGGACCATGCTCGGCTGCTCGGGCGACGCCCGCATGTGGGCCTCGAGACCCCAGGCTGGAGCCCGGGTGGTGGCCCTGCCCTTAGGAACGAGCCCGCTCACGACCCCACCCCTGCACCAACGCACCAGAGGGGTGCACGGGCCTGCGCCAGGCCTGGGGCGCGCTGCAGGCATTCGGCCGCGCGGCCCGTGCACATGTTCTCCGGGAGGAGACAAGGCAAACTACAGGTGCAGGAGCCCCCCAGGGAATGCACGACTAGAGGGGCCAGGGGCGCTGCGTTTCTCCATGACAGTGGTAGTGCTCTAAAGCTAAATGAGAAGGGGAGACGCTGGGCGGCGCGGGGGCCACCTGCCCGTCCCGTATGTGAGCCGGGGTCGTGGCCGCTCTCAGGTGGACAGGCGCCGCCTCCTGCCAAGTCCCACCTGCGGGTGGACGGGGGGGGGGGCAGTGAGCGGGGACTGGGCTGGGGGATCGGGGAGTGGGGTAGCCTGGCCTTGAACCGCGTTCAGGAAGCCGGATGGGACATCTCAAGTTCTGGCAGAAAACTCCGGAATGTGCCCAGGGCAAACCTGGGCTAGGAAAATGAGGCCTGTGGCCTGGCTGTCCCCGGGGCCAGCCTGCACCCTCGGCCCGAGGCAGGACCCCCTGCGAGAGCTGCAGGCGCTGCAATGGGACCCATACACCCAAGTGACTACGTGACTTTCTCTAAATGGGTTAAAAATACATGCATGGGACACCTGTCAGAAGTAAAATAATCAGCCCAAACCAGGAGGCGCAGAAACGCGTGGGACCGCGGCGCTGAGCGCTACGACCCCGCGCGGCTCACCTTAGCGCCCGCTTCTGGCCACCAGGAGACCCTGGTTCTGCCACACTCCGCTTGGGCTCCCGCGGCCTGCGTGCTGGAGCCCGGGGTCTGGGCGGCAGCGCCCCACTGTTTCGCCCCCGGAGGCTGGACCGGCCGCTGCAGGAGCCCCTGCCCCAGGGCCGCGCTCCACGAAGGCCACCACCGCCCTCCTCCCGGAGCACCCACGGCTTCTGTGTGGCTGTGGGATTCTAGGCATTGGGGGAACTGAGGCCCGTTCCCCGGATGCGGCTGGCGCAGGAGAGGCTTCCCGGCTGGACACGGCTGACCCCAGGCCGGCGGACGGCGAGTCCAGGGCCCCTGCAGCCTATGTGGAGGGGCCTCCGCTCACCTAAGAGCTTGTCTGAGGTCTCCGCCCCTCCCCGCTGGGATCGAGCTCCGCACCAAACAGAAGCGAGTTTCCACGAGTATTCTAGGGGTCCTCTGCGGTCCCCAGTCCCCCTGAAACCAGCGTGGCCATAATCCATAAAGACAGACCCCGCCGGGAGAGGCCGCCGCAGGAGGGGCCCCCTGGCGTAGCTGCTTTCTCGGGGGTGCGGCGGGCGCCGAGTAAATGCAGCTCCCAGGCCGCCACCCTCTGGCGCGGCCCCTGCGCCCGCCAGCTGACCCAGGATGGGGCTCCCCAGTGTCCCGGTCCACGCCTGCCCTCGGAAGGGGCTGCAGCCTCCGCTCAGCCAGGGCCGCTTTGGAAAGGGAGACGCGCCCACCTGCCCAACACGGCCAGCGCAGGCACGTTTCTCTTTTAAGGCAACGTGAGCTTTCCATCCTTGAGGCGGGACCTGGGACGTCCAGGAGATAAAGGAAGTTAGTGCTCTCCTTGGAAACAGCCCCGCCAGCTCCCCCACCCCAAACAAACCAGCCCTTTTCATTTCGGGGTGAAGCCCCTTTCCTCCCCCCAGGGCCACAAGGTCTCCTTCCGTGACGCCGTGGCCAGATCCCAAGGAGACCCCGGCTCCCCTCCAGAGAGGGCTGTGCGCCTCTCCCCGCCTTTGGGGTCTCCCGGATGGGCGATCGCTCCAAAGGACTTGGGAATAAAATTCTCGAACCTGGAGTGCGAGGTCCTGAGACACAGACGCATTCAGAGCGTGGCTTTCCACGCCTCCCACGGAAACGCAGGGAGGGCGCCGGACACTTGCCTGCCTCTTGGGAGGGCACCGCTGTCGTCTTTGCCAAGGCCCCCTGGAAGGGGCTCGGTCTGGGGGCAGGACCGCTGAGGTCAGGGTCAGGGTCAGGGTCAGGGTCAGGGTCAGGGTCAGGGTCAAGGTCAGGCGTGGTCTCCGGGGCTCTGGTGCCCTGGCCTGGTGCTGGGGTGGGGCAGGGTGGGCTGGAAGCAGGACGGCGGCAGCCAAGGCACGCTGGGCCCAGGGACCACCGAGGCCCTTCCCCTCAGGCTGAGGAGAGGTCTGCGGGGGCGTCTGTCCGCACCCTCGCCGCCAGCCCCCAGCACACGCGGTCCCGGGCTTGCCTTTGAAGGCCCCGCCCTCGGCGGGCAGGGGTGCGGCCCTGGGAGCAGCGCTGAGCCCGCGGAGGACGTTTTTGCCGTATTTTTCCATTGTAGGGGGAAAGCATTCAGCGTTTCACATTAAATATGATGCTAGCTAAAGCCTTTCAGGTGCCCTTTTTCAGGCTGAGGATGTTTCCTTCTCGGTTTTCTTGAGAGTTCTTGTCGTGGATGGACGTTGTAGTACGTCTAGTGTTTTTATGCCTCTAGATATGATCATGTGGTTTTTATTCTTTACAATGTTAATATGGTGGTTTAAATGGATTGATTTTTCAAATATTAAACCAGCCTTGCATTCTTGGGATAAATACCACTTGGTATGGTATATTATTCTTTAAAATATTGCTGGATTTCATATACTAGTATTTCATTGTGCACATTTATGTCGATATTCCTGAAGTATATGATCCGGTAGTTTTATCTTTTTTAATGTTTTTGTGTGATTTTGGTATTAGGGTAAAACTAAGCTTGTTAAGTGAGTTGGGAAGTGTTCCCCTTCACTTCTATTTTTGAAAGAGATTTTGTTGAATTGCTACCATTTCTTCTTTAAATGCCTAAATTTCCCAGTGAAACTATCTGCCAATGGGGAATTCTTTTCTTGGAAGATTTTAAACTATGAGTTAAGTTACTTTAAGGGCTTTAAGGATATTCAGATTATCTATTTTACCATGGGTGAGTTTTGTAGTTATGTTTTTTGAGGATTTAATCCATTTCTTCTGAGCTGTTGAATTTATGTAAGTAGAATTATTCATTTTAACCCCTTATGATTCTTTTAATGTCTGCAGGTCCATGGTAACATTCCTTCTTTCATTCTTAATATTGATAATTTGTGTCTTCTCTCTTTTTTTAAAAAAAGTGTCTACCTTGTTAGAAGTTTATAAATTTTGTTGATCTTTTCAAAGAACCAGCTTTTGGTTTTGTTATTCTCTCTACTGTTTTGCTGTTTTCAATCTCATAAGTTTCTTCTCTTACCTTTATTGCTATGGATAAGACACTGGAAATAGTGAACTTGAACACAAACATCATCTAATCTAAACAACATGGAAAAAAGAAAAGAAATGAATAGAACTTCAAGGACCTTTGAAACAATAACCAACGTGTAATTGGAGACCCAGACTGAGGAAAAGAACAGTGAGTGGCTGAAAATTTCTTAAATGTGGCAAAAGACACAGGGAAAAACTAAAGAAATTCATGCCTAGATATATGATAATGAGACTTCTGACAACTAGTAACAAAGGAAAAAAAGCCACGTGGCTTATAGGGGAACAGTAATTTGAATGATGCAGATTTCTCACAAGAAAACATGGAGTCCTAAGGAAGTGAACCATTTTTGAAGCTGAAATAAAAGAATCATCACCAATAATTCTGTATTCAGTGAAAATATACTCCAGCAATAAGATGAAACTCAGATGAATGCAAACCAAGATAATCCATTGCCGGCAGACCTGCACTAAAAATTTTACTGAAGGAGGTTCTTCAGACAGAAGGGAAATTTTACCAGGAGGAAATTTAGAAAGTCAGGAATGAAAGAAGAACAAAAGAAAGGGTAAATATCTGGTGAAAAATACAGACTATTATTCTCCTCTGAATTGTGTAAATATATTTGATGGTTGAAAGCAAAAAGCAAAAATTAAAACATTGTCTGATGGGGTTTTCAATATACTTAGATGTAATATATAAGACAACTATGAAATAAAAGAAGGAGGGTAAAGGTTGTGGCAAGGTGCCTTTTAAATTGAAGAGGTAAAATATTGACTGAAGATGTCGTGAAAAGTTAATGTAAGTTATGTATTTTGTGATCCCTAAAGCAACCACTAAAAAGGATTTTTTAAAAAGTAGTCAAAACACAATAGAAAAATTTAAATGGAATGTTAAAAAGTTCTGATAACCCAAAAGAAGGCAGAAAAGGGGAAACAAAGAAACAAAAATAGAGGGAACAAGCAAAAAACAAATAATATGATAGTAGACATAACCCAAATATATCAATAATTATATATTGATATATTTGGGTCTAAACACAATGAAAAGAGATAGATGAATAAAAAACACACAACAACAATGACCCAGTTCTAGGCTGGGTATAAGAAACTCCCTTCAAAGGTAATAATATAGGTAGGTTAAAAGTAAAAAGATGAAAAAAAATCTACCATGCAAACATGAATCAAAAGAAATCTGGGGGCTGGCTGTAGCCCAGTTGGTAGGACGCCGGTTTACCCCGGGGCCTCCTCGAACGGGCAGACTGCCTCGAGAAGGCAAGCCATGCAGGCAGGGCACGCTGCCGCGGGCAAAAGGCAAGCCCCCACAGGCAAAGGCAAGTCCCTGCGAGCAAGGGCGAGCCCCTGCCAGCGGGTGGGCTGCCACGCCAGTGAGCTGACTCAGTGGGTCGCCTCAGCAGGGGGAGACAAGCAGACACAGAGGAACGCAGAGAAAAATGGACACAGCAAGAACAAGCAGAAGGGGGGGATGTATAATAAATAAAAAAATAAATCTTAAAAAAAAAAAGAAATCTGCATGGGAGCGGGTGTAGCTCAGTGGTTGAGTGCCTGCTTCCCATGTACGAGGTCCCAAGTTCAATCCTTGGTACCTCCTAAAAAAGAAAAAAGAAAGAAAAAAAGAAAAAGAAACATGAAAAGGCTCTGTCATCAGACAAAGTAGACTTCAAAACAAAGAAAATTATCAGGATTAAGAGCAACTTTAAGGAATGATAAAACGGGCAATTCACAATGAAGATATAACAAATCTACAGAGCTTCAAATTACAAGAAGCAAATACTTTTTAGATATAAGTTAATTCTAAAATATAAAGGGAAAAGCAAATGAAGTGGAATAGCTAAAACAATTTTGAAAAGAAAGAACAAAGCTGGATAAATCACACTACCTGATTTTAAGACTGGCTATGAAGCTCCAGTAATTAGCAATACAGTAAATATTGGTGAAAGTACAGACACTTAGGTCAATAGAACAGAATAAGAACAAGTAGATCCACACAAATATGGCCACTTGATCTCTGACAATGTGAAAGTCAGTTCAATGGAGAAAGGATAATCTTTTCAATAAATGGTGTTGGAACAATTGATCACCCATATGCATAAAATTGAAACTGACCTAAATCTCACACCTTATACAACAATTAATTCAAACTGGATCATATATAAGCAAAGCATAAACTATAAAATGTTTGGAAAAAAGCAAGAGAGTGTCTTCTTGACCTGTCTTTTGGCAAAGAGTTCTTTGCAAAGACACAAAAAGTATAATCCATAAAACAAAAATTTGATAAATTAAACTTCTTTAAAATAAACGTTTGCTTTGCCAAAGACACTGTCAAGAGGTGTGAAAAGATAAGTTCTACAGACTAGGAGAAAATATTTGCAAATCACATAATCTACAAATGATTTCTTTCTCAAGAACCACTCTTGGTACCAAAATCTGTATTAGCCAGGGTTCTCCAGGGAAACAGAGCCAACAGGAGATACATAATATAGTATAGATAATGTAAACATTATAAGATTTATTATAGGAATTGGCTCATGCAACAGTGGAGATTGGCAAGTCTGAATTGTGTAGGGCAGGCTGCAATCTGGAAATTCCAACAAAAGTTTTCCATGAATTCTCCAGGAAAAATTGGCTGGCTGAAGTAGAAATGGAAATTATTCCTTCTGACTGCTGAAATCATCGGTTCTCTATGGCCTGGAACTGATTGGCTGAGACTTCTCTTACAAATGAAAGCCACCTTTTTTTCTTAAATAAAATTTTACTGAAGTATATCTCTCATACATGAGCACACATAAACAATAAGCATATAGTAAAACCTGTTAATCCACAAAACAATCATGGACGCCATCATCCAAGGCTCCCACACATCTCCCCACCAACACCCCCGACTGTCGTAAAACATCTGCCACGAGTCACAAATGAGCATCGTCAAAATACCACCGCCAGCCACCGCCTGCATCGCCCCCAGCCCCCCGATCACTCACACCCTGTATTCGTATAAATCATGTGCTGCGTTCAGGAGAAAGCACTCTCCTTTTTGTCCATCTTCCACCCCTGGGTTCCCTGTTACACAGCCCCGTGCTTTGTACAAGCCACTCAGAGTGTGCGCTCAGAGCCCCTGTTTCATCACAGAGCTGTGCTGCCATCACCTCAGTCAATTTTAGAACGTCTTCCTTACTCCAAAAGGAAAAACCCCGTATCCCCGTATACCCCTTATTGCCCTTAGAATTGATACAATATCTTCTTTGCCATTCATGCAAAAATAATATACTATTATTATTAACTATTGTCTGTAACTATTAGTTGTAATTTTTTCGTGGCAATTCTTTTTTTTTTTTTTTAGGCGTGTATTAGTCAGCCAAAGGGGCGCTGATGCAAAGTACCAGAAATTGGTTGGCTTTTATAAAAGGGTATTTATTTGGGGTAGAAGCTTACAGTTACAAGGCCAGAACACCTAACTTACTTCCCTCAGCAACGCCTGCTGCCACGTGCTGGAGCAAGACGGCTGCGGGTCTCTGCGAGGGCCCAGCCTGCCTTCCTCCTAAGGCTCCGTGGTCCCAGCTCCTTCCAGTCTCGGCTGCAGGCTGGGATACTCTCGTCTCTCTCCTGGGGCTCATCTCTCCCCAGGCTCAGCTGCTCTGGTCTCTCCACAAGGTCAGCTGTAGACTATCAGGCCCTCTCTCTTCCGGGGCCTTTGCTGTGTCTGTGGAACCTTGGGCTTTATCCAATCAGTTGAATT
Organism: Chaetophractus vellerosus; assembly: GCA_004027955.1. Classification (NCBI taxonomy): domain Eukaryota; kingdom Metazoa; phylum Chordata; class Mammalia; order Cingulata; family Chlamyphoridae; genus Chaetophractus; species Chaetophractus vellerosus. Next base: position 704 of record PVKH010035228.1, on the reverse strand, counting down.
CCTTAAAAGGATAGCCAACGTCTCCCGGAAACTCGTCAAGGAGCTTCATCCGTCTTTCATCGGAGCCCCTGGCTTGCAGCCTGCCTGGGGAACCTGGACCTGTGCATCCCCACGGCCGCGTGAGAGGCTCTTTTAAAATCTCATATTATTGGCAGAGATCTCCTGTTGATTCTGTTTCCCTAGAGAACCCGACTAACACGCTGTCCCTGTGAATTTTTTTTCTAGGTTTATATTTTAAATCTTACACTATTTATCCTTCTGTGTCTGTCTTGTTTCGCTCAACACGAGTCCTCAGCGCTCTCGCATGCTCTAGCGTGAACGCACTCACTTGCTTTGGGGTTGAATTACTTCCACTGCGTGGCCGGACCACATTTTGCTCGTCCATTCCTCTGTGGATGATCACTTGGTTTGCTTCCATCTTTTGGCTATTGTAATAATGCAGTGAATGTTGGTGAAAAAATACTCGTTCAAGTTCCTATTTTCAGTTCTTTTGGCTGTTTACCTGGGAGTGGAATTTCTGGTTCATATGGTAATTCTATACCTAACTTTCTGAGGAACCACTAAACTGTTTTCCACAGCAGCTGTCCATTTTACGTTCCTACCAACAACGTAGAGGGCTCCTATTTCTGTGTGTCCTTTTCCATTTTTAAAAATAATTGCCATCCTAGCGGGTGTGCAGCAGAATCTCATTGTAGTTTTTTTTT
>PVKH010035227.1:0-11760 GCA_004027955.1 Chaetophractus vellerosus | reverse complement strand
CTGAATGCTAAAATCACTTCCCCTTTTAAGGCATTCAACTGATTGGATAAAGCATCACTCATTGCTGATGGCAATCTCCCTGACTGATAGAATCAGCTATCTATGCAGTAAACTCATTGGTGACTAAAGTCCATAAATGTCCTCATATTACAATTAGCCCAGTGCTTGCTTGATCAAATAATTGGGCACAATTACCTGGCCGAGCTGACATATTAGCCTAACCATCACGGTGATGAATAAGGCAATGGAGCTACCCATGGAGAAGGAAGCAAACAAGAGCAGTGGGTGCAGCTGTGTTATCAAGTTATTGCATCATCAATCTCCCTTTACAACATGATTGCAAAATTTCATGGTCCTGCTTCCTACTTCCTTGTTGATGTGATAAAATACTTGCATTTAAACATTGTTATTTTATGGTTTAAGTACCACCTACAGCCTTTGTGCCTTATTCTGACATTTAATTCATGCTGACAACATTTGAATATGAATTTGAAAGGAGTAGAAGCTTTTCAGAACAAAAGTATGAATGGCACTATAAATAATGAATAATACTTGTCTAAAGTCACTTCCAGAAAAGCAGTATCAGTCCACCCATTAGTTCATTAATATTGATGCTATTTGAATTGTTCTAGTCAGGATGTGTTGGTAATGGTTTTTCTAGAAAAGCTAAATAATCAGAGAAAATGATAAAGTAGAAGGCTCATCCATAACAGATGGGGCATGTGTTATCTTAAATAATCCAAATGATTTTCCCCTTACATTTGGATTTGCCAGTGATAACAGACTTTTGTGTAACATATCAATATATCTGATCTTCTTAATTAAATAATCAATCAGTCAAACAAAAAAACCAGTAAATGTTTCTTCTTGGTGTGCCAAACACTCTAACAGGGCCCTCTCATGACACAAAGTAATGTAAGATTTAGTCTCTACCTCCTGAGCTGAGGAGATAAGCTATTTGAAGCGGGGAAAAAGCAATATCATTACCATGTAATGTATATTATAAATGAGAGAAATGAAAAATAGAGGCTTTATCACCTGAATAAATGTCCATATAAAATGAAAGCAGAGGGTACCAAACCAGAAACTTAAGACAAATGTTTCTTACCATGCTTTTAAATTGGTTTAAGGAAACACTGGTAGAAAAAAATTGTCAAAAGTGTGACATGGGCAAAATTCAATAGCATTCTTTTGTCTCACTTGTGTCATTTTTCTTTGGTGTTCATCAAAATTCACAGAGAATCCAGGTATAGCCAAGATGACTTGACAAGCTTTTTGAGGGAGACTGACTTTGATAATCAAGTTCAAGAGTATTTCAAGACTGGAAACAATTCTGCAGAAATGCTGCTGGTACAGGTACTCTCTATGTTGCTGCCTGCAGTGTCTCTAGCACCTATGCTGGGTCTCCTTGGGCAGTCAGTTAATCAGCAATTCTGTGTAGTGCTTTTGGTCTTTCTCCCCCAAGGGTAACCGTGTAGTTGTGGGATTTTTGAAATAGAGTTGGAAAAATGTAGAGAGTATATTCACAGGCTGCCCCTAGCACTTCAAGGTTACATATGTATTTCAGCAAAGCTTTCGTTTTCAGTGGAGTCTCTGTCTATTGCCCTGTGAGCGTCTCACAATGATCAAACAGGAAGTCATCTTGTCTGGCACTGGCCTAGAGCTTCAGTTAATGGATACCTTTGATTTTCAGGTACTTGGACTGCATTAAAATATGTACTTTGGGTGAAAACTTTCTGTGCGTTTTTGTCCCTTCCAAATTGGTTAATTGAAAAAATAGTTTGGAACAAGAGTTTAAAGTGACAAGAGAAAAGAACTGTAAAACTGAAAGAGGGAGAAACCTCAAACTCAGTTATGAAGTGCCATGTGCATATAAGTAAGTGATATTCCAGGCTTGGTATTTTGGGTGTGAAACCTTTTTGCCAAAACTTTTAGAAAGAACACACATTTCTCAAGAAATGCCTTTACACAGGTGAGCAAATGTAAAACCCAGTAAGCTCTAACTGAATGGGAATAAGAATAAGTAATTTGGCTTTAAAAGAAAATCGTTACTCATACATTATACTTTTGCTCATGAAAATTCTTTGTGTTTAACTATGAGAAAGTTAATGGCTCATCATTTAAAGGGAACAACTTTTTGTTTGTGGTTTTTTAACTATAAAATTACACAGCTTTTATTGTTGAAAGTTTGGAAAAAATTTAAACTTCAATAAAACTATCATTCTAAGATAACTAATTTTATAAGACTGTTACATTTCTTTCATACACACACATTCACACACATGTAAATATATATAATATATGCATTTATACACATGTAGTCATTGGTCTCTATTCTTAAAGTGCTGTCCAAATTAAATCTATTTGGCACCAATAACTTATTACATATTAAAATTACTTCCTTCCTGACACTTATATTAAACACATATATTATTTTTATTTATTGGAAAGTATTTTTGGGCATTCAGTTGTTTAAAATTTTTGTGTTTTTTAGTCTACAAACTTTCCTTGGCATATACTTCTTTGGTATTTGAATTGTACAATTGATTATTTTTTCTTCCATAATTTAGTGAGTGTTTCTTCCTTAGGTACATATTTCATCCTAAAATACATATTGCTATATTGTACCATACAAAGCACAAAATTTCTTACATTGCTTTCATCATTACAATTATCTCAATTACATTCTTGAAGATGGTCTTAATTACTGATTTGATTTTTAGGACCAAGTCTGGTTCTTACCACCTCCATTATAGGCTCAGCTATTACTACTTTAGTCTTCTTGAATGATTTCTTGTCATATATCTTAATTTTAATGTAAATCCATCCCATGCTTGTGATTTTTAGTTTATTACTTTTAAATTTTCATGAGGATCCTAAGCAATTCTCTGTCATTCTTTTCTTCGGACTTAAGTAGATTGTTTCTAGAAATGTACCCTTCCTAGGGGACCCATAGGTATTATTCTCATCCTCTTTATCCTCAGTAGTAGCATAGACACCAAGATGATTAAAAACAGTTTTTGGTTTGAACTTTCATCAATCAAGATTTAATTAAATCTGCTTTCCAATATATATGTCTGCATATTAGTAACTCACTCTCCACCTGTAATATAGTTTAAATCTTTCAGATATCCAGTGCCAGAATAAATTGAAGTGCACATCTCTTAGGCAGAGAAGTCTCCTGAGAAAATTAACCTCAATCTAGCTCAATAAACTGGACTGCTAATGGTCATTCTTCCAAGGACTTGGTGTAAGTGGAAGATGGGAGAAGGCAAATGTCAACAAGAAGTTTTTACTGTCCATCTAAGAGTTTCCAGTTTCTATCTGCCTTGCTAATTGGTAGGATTTTGGTCACATCCTATTCTTACAGCACCCAGGAATACTGAGGTGACAAGAAAGGAATTTTAACAAAAGAATGTAAGTTAAAAATTAGGACAGAGGTATACTTTGAAAAGCGACACTGAGTTTCTTTCCTATTACAAAAGACTTGCCTTTGCACCTAAATTTATAATACAAAAAAATTGTTCTTTCCTTAGGTTCTTTTTTTCTATCATTAACATTTGAGAAAAAAAAAAGGAACAGAAACAAAAAGTTTTTAAAAAGCAACAGAGTGATAAATAGAAAAGAATGAAAGAGGATATCAATGGCTATACTCTGCTTGTATAATGGATAAAAAAAGAAGTAATTGAAGAAAATTTATATGCATAGATTAGACATAAGGGGCCCAAAATTCAAAACAATGTGATTCTATCTGGGGATTTTTCTCCAGTGTCCTGATTTCAATTTTCCTGTTAGTGAAATGAGAACTTAACTGAAAATATCTAAGGAGGATATTAATTTATATTCTTTAAAGTGTCATCAGATACACCAAGCAATAGTAGTATGTCAGTAATAAATGGTGTTCTTCAATATGCATATGAGTTTAAAAATTTAAATTTTCATTTTTCTTTCTGCAAGTCCTGTACAATTCTAGTGGAAGTCCTTCTGTGTAGAGCATGTCAAAATCCGTGGAGCTAATAATGCATCTGGCTTAATAAACAGGGCTTTATTTTTGTGTGTATGAATATTATGCATTTGCCCAACTTTGCATTTTTAATGAAGTGCTCAAGGCCTATTATTGCTGAGAAAGTCAAATTCACTTTCATATATCAAATTTTTAAAAAAACTTATCTTATTCATAAATTCTTTTGTGTTGCTGTTTTAAAATCCTTTACATATTTAGCTAAATACACAAAGGTAGTAGCATATAGAATGAACAATGTTCTTGAAATACTGTGTTTCTCATCTTATTAGTTAGCAATTTGTACAATTACACCTAAATGGATGCAACGCTGATATCACTGCTTATTTTATTATAGCTGTAAAACAGGTACTGTGCTATCTGCCCTGCTTATTTATAATATTACTCATAAACAATTTTGTGTACTCTCTATTTCAATTTCCCAGCTTGATTAGCTAACAATCTGCACTAAAACATTCAAGGTAAAATGGAAAGCTAATAACATAGAGATTTTTAAGCTCTTTTGCACACAACAGGATTTATTAGTGCTGATGAAAGTAAAAAACAGTAGGACTTCTCTCCTATTGTTGCCAATTCTCTATGCTAATTCAGAGCTTCCACAGAGAACCTAAATGGAATAGAACAAAAAAGTAACATTTTTACTAAGGAGAGTATTTGGATGGAAGAAAATGTTCCTAGGATCTACATACAGGCTATGAATTGCTTTTATCCTGGAATATTGCCCAATTTTTGGAATACTGCATCTAATGATGTAGAGAAAGATAAAGCATCTTGATATTAAAGGCTGATTTCCATTCATTGCATTATCTTGCAATTTTCTATTAGGTTTCTCTCCCTACTCCTAGTAACTGAATAATACCAATTATGGTTATCAAAGAAGGAAATTGGGTGATAAAAGACTCAAAATATATAATGTAGAGTTGTAGCATAAACATTTTTTTCCTGGAGTGGAAAATAGAAAATCTTAAACTGAAGTTTTCTTATAAACTGTATAAACAGGCTGAAAACAAATTCACTTAACTGTGAAGGTTTCTCTAAAAAAATAAAGAATATAAAACATGATATTTAAGCACAGTTGAAATACTATTGAATTTCAAATTTTGAAAGCTAGCTGACACAAATATTTATGGACTTGGAGGTCAATAAATGCCACATACAGTTAAAAAAATAAAATTTCTTATAGAAATTCCCTAATAGGAGGCCTCAAACTTTTGTTAGCAGGCTAATTAAAAGTTTTGTTATTGTTATTGTTATTTTAAAAGTGCAGGTGTACAGCCTGAGCCTGGAATTGTTAATAAGTCTTCTGTATTTAAATGAAGAATTCCCATCAGATTATTAAAGCATACAGCTGCTTTATTTACCCTGCCAGTGGTGGTAGGGGCAATTATATCACTTTTCTTCTTACCACTGCTCTTGCAAACCCAGCCTCCTCTAGATCCACTTTTCCCTGTCCCTGCTAATTACTTTTAAGAAGGGAATAACTCCTCTCTTCTAGAAATATGTATATATGTAAATAAATATATATAAAAATATATTCCAGCCCAGTGTATCACAAACTTGCAGACCTTTCTCCAATCTAAGACTTCTCCCTTCGCCTGCTCTAGCCCTCTTTAGTCTCACACACCTGCAGGTGCAATGGGCACTATGAGCCCTTCTCTCTCTTTTTTAATCAATAGAACAGTGGTTGAAGGAGAGAGAGTTAAGAAGCAGGAAAGTCTTACTTGCATTATAGATATGTAACCTGCCTTTGATTTCCTTTGGGTGTGGAAGGCCACAGTTCTTGAATATTGGGGGAGGAAGGGATGCTCTTAGATGACATTTCCTCCTATTCCTGGGTTGCTCTAATCTAATATTCTTTGCAAAAATCCATGCCTCCTCTGAACCCAATGATCTCTTTCACTGCTGCCTGGTTTCTGAACCAAGTGGTCCCAACTTGTCCCACCATCTGTCCTCTTAGACAGAATTCCACTCAAGATGGCTTATCCAACTGCCTTCTCAGGGACCATATCACCTCCATGTTGTAAATGCATGCACACTTGTACTCTCTTTAACTCTGAAAGTAAAGGCATCTACAAACAGCTCTCTTTATTTTGCTATTTCAGGGTAGCTTGCTAACCACTAGCTCTAGACTTCAGACTTTTCAGGATGTGTCAGATAGCACTCTCTCACACTTTAGGTGTAAATATATATATACATCTAAAGTTCTCCAAGTGATCCTGTTGGACTCCTGGAGTGAGAAAGGATCACACAACCATACCACTCCAGCATGTGAAGATTTGGAAACAGAGTACAGTAATATATTTTTTCAAAAAAAAGCACTTACTTCAGGATCTTTAACTGCTTTATTGCCTTCTCTTATATAGCCTCAAGGTTACCTGGTTCCTAATGTATTCTTGACCATTGGAAACTTGACCATAACCATAAGAAAATAAAACATGATGCATTCTTTACTTCCCGCCTTCCTCCCTCTCTCCTTCCCTCCCTCTCTTTTTCACTCTCTCTCTCACAAGCACATATACATGCACACACAATAGAGCAGATTATTTATTCACCCATAGATTTCTGTACATTTGTAGGTGTATGCAGAAAAAAATAGGGGGAGAACCACCAGCCACTGCCAATGATTTTATATTTCCAAATATTAAAAGATTTTGCTATTTATCTCTACAATTTCTCATAAGCTTGCCTTCTTCTGCATTTTGTTTTCATCTATAAATTGCTGAAAACCCTAACACCTCTTTGTTTATGCTAACACCCTCACCCATAAAATATGGCTATTTAAAATATAAGACACTAAATTATTCAGACATTAGCAAATTACCCAATTGCCCTCTCTGGATAGCTAGTAAAAGTCTAATGTTAGAAGCAGGGTTAGATTTTGAATTTTTAAAATGGTATTACATAAATATACATCGGAATGTACAATCCCATCTCTGACAATTGCCCCTCGCCACCCTGCTGCAACTTTCTACATAAGGGATCTGCAAGAAATAAAAAGTTTAATGGTAATTGAAGCCCTTCTTCATTAGGTGGAGCACGAGTTCAAGTTCGCAATTTCACTTTCACAGCCATATTGGCTTAGGTTCAAGTCCTACAGAGCCCTAATCTAAATCTTTTTATTTTCTTTATTTTTAAAGAGGTTGTAGATTACATAAAAGTTACATCAAAAATATACGGGATTCCCATATACTCCACACCCTCCCCCTCTCACACTCTCCCATTAACAACATCTTTCATTAATGTGGTACATTTGTTACAACTGAAGAACAAATATTGAAGCAATGCTACTAACCATGGTCTATAGTTTACATTATGGTTTATACTTTGCACCATACAACTTTATAGGTTTGACAAAACGTATAATGGCCGGTATCCACCATGGCAATATCATGCACAGCAATTCCAACGTCCTCAAAATGCCCCATGTTATACCTATTCTTCCCTCCCTCTCCCCTCAGAACCTCTGGTAACTACTATCTGTATATCAATGTTACAAGTTCTTACATTAATAAAATAATAATAAGTCTATTCTGGTCCATGGTTACATTCCCCCCTTATGTTTGTTCATTCCCCAACCGTGAGGATTATGGGAGGGTGATGACCACTTTGTTTCTGACTGAGAGGGAGCTTAGATCCCATGGGGCAGATGGCAGGAACTGTCTTGCTTGCAGTTGTAGATACTCTCTGTTTTTTGGGATGAGTGTTGTCCATCATCATCCTTTCATTACTTGACCTGGAGACTCTGATGAACTGGAGAGTAGGTGTCGCAACTCTGCTAAGATTCAGGACTCAACCAGCATGTGAACAGACCAAAGATTTAAGTCTCTGGGACATATATTTAATGGGTATAGGGCTAATCATAGGTTCAAATAAAAGGGGCAGAAGAATCATAAGTATGAAAGTTATAAACAAATCTAACTCTGATGCATTAGAGATTTAGGTTGTCATATATTTCAGGATAAGGCCCAGCGACATGGTGCCAACTTCCTGGGGTTGTCTGCCCTGCCTATAGTGTCCACCTAATATAAATCTTAACAATAATGTTTAGGCATAACTGTGTGGACAAAGAAAGAAGAGGGGAGAGAATAAATTAGTCAGGATAGTATAGGTTATTCTACTATAATAAAAGTCCACACTATCTTGGTGACTTAAACAACAAAGGTTTACTTCTTGTTCAAACTACATTTCCAACACATATTAGCATGTGTGTTCTATTCATTGTCAATACTCAGAGACTCAAGGCAGGAAAAACAGATTGCAGCAAATTGCACACTGTCTCCTAAGCTTCCCCAGGAAATGAAAGACTACTCAGACTCAATTTTATTAGCTAAAGCAAATCATGTATCTAGACTTAACTTCAAAGGGAACAGAAAAATATTATTTTACCCTGTGCCTGGATGGACAGGAGATTCAGAATATTTGGAAACATTTCTAATGACTTCCACAAGTCCATTATCCCAACCAGTTGTAAGGATTAAAAGAGAGAGACCAATGATCATTCTTTGAAATCATAGCAGCCACACCCATTATCAGAGCATGAAGAGGTTATCAAAGCATGGTCCATGGATCCCTGGGTGTCCCCAAGACCCAAAATGATTTTCATACTAATTGTGAGATCTGAATTGCCTTTTTTCACTCCTATTCTCTCACAACTTTACAGTGAAGATTTCCAGAGGCTATATGACATATCATATCCCAAAGGATTGAATCCAACTCTATTGAACAAGATAGCAAAGAAATTTGCAAAAATATGGAACACTACTCTTCTCACTAAATTTTTGTTTCTAAAATATACTTCTTTTCATAAAATATATTGTTTAATATATAATTTATTTATTATTTTTATTTTAATGAGTTAATAAATACCTGGACATTGCCTTAATTCCAGCTTCAGAACTACCCTTAGGATTAGCTGAGAGCTTTGCTATATTACTGTTTAATTTCTCCCTCTGCCCTCCGGTCCTGCTTCTTTCAATCTTCCAAAGGCTTGGATTCCAAGAACTTCCCAATAAACTTCCTGCAGGTAAATTTCTCTCTCAGTATTTGATTCACAGACATCCCACCATAAGACAATTGGTGCAAAGAGTGGTCCAGGCCTGAGGATCTTCCCAGGACTTTGTCATAACAGTAACAGAATCCTGGAAGAGATTGAATTTTTAATTTAGAAAACAGTTAATCCAATGTCTGGACCCTGTAAAGGAAGAAGTAGGATCCTGAGAAATGGGATCTGGATTGATGTACTTGAAAACATTGACTCCTCAGGCTCCCCTGAGTTTTCATGTAGTAAGTCAATTGCAACTGCCATTCTGGATGTAGCATCTTATTAAAGCAAATTAACATTATCTCACGAACATGGCATGTGGCCATTGATCTGACAGAAATATCATTTCATATTCTTATTAGAAAGGAGGATTCAGAAACATTTTACATTAATTCTGAATGTACCACAGTGAACATTTATGGTCTTGTCCCAAGGCTATTTTAGTTCTTCCACCCTGTCATAATATAGTCCATAGAGGACTGGATCTTCTGGACATTTCACAGAACATCACATTGGTCCATACTACATATATTAAAAGGATCAGATGAGCAATATCTTCCACAAGAAGTTGTTTTTAGAATACCGACAAATTGAATATAAAAATTAAAATTTATGACCTTAAAAGTCAATGTTGAGAGAATGAAAAGACAAATCACAAACTGGGAGAAAATATTTGCAAATTGCATATCTGATAAAGGACTTGTGTCCAGAATATATAAAGAACTTTCAAGATCAATAAGAATAGCCCAGTTTTAAAAATAGGCAAAATTTTGAAAAGATACTTAACCAAGAAAAGAAAAAGGGTATGGTAAATAAGAACATGAAAAGATAATCAACATCTTTAGTAATTAGAAAGAGACAAATAAAATGACAATAAGGTATCACTACATACCAATTAGAATGGCTAAAATAGAAATCACTGACCACACCAAGTGTTGGAAAGGATGTGGAGAAAATAGAACTCATACATATAGTGGAATATAAAATAATATGGCACAACCACTTTATTTTATTACATATCTCCCCTTCCCCCTGCTGCGGCGATGCACCGAGACTGGTCACTGCGCAGGCGCGGCTTTCCCCGCTTGTGGGCGGCTTCTGCTTCTGTTCACGGCCGGCTTTCAGTTCGCGGGTGGCTGGCTGTGCTCCATTCGCGGGCGACCTGCCCAGCCTGTGGCGGCTTTTGCCTGTCCGTGGCAGCTTTTTGCCCTGCCCGTGGCGGCTCTGGCCCACCTATGGCGGCTTGCCATTCTCAAGGCAGTCTGCCCACTAAAAGAGGTCCCCGGGAACCGAACCCGGGGCCTCCCATGTGGTATGCCAGCGTCCTATCCACTGGGCTATCCAGCTGGCCCCAATGGCACAACCACTTTAGTAACAGTATGATCCAACCAGTTCAATCTTAGATATTTACTCAAGAAAAAAGAAATGATATGTCCATACAAAGACTTATAAGCAAATGTTCACAGCACTGGAAAGAGTCTAAAGGTCTATCGACAGGAGAATGGATAATCAATTCATGATATATCCATGCAGTGGAACATTACTCAGCAATAAAAAAGGAACCAACCATCATACATGCAACAACATGGGATGAATTTCAAAATAATTATGCTACGTGAAAAATATAGACAAAAAGGGTGCATACTGTTTAATTCCATTTAGAAAACATTTAGAAAATGCAAACTAATAAATGATGAGAGTAAGCAGTTCTGTGCCTGCCTGGGGAATGGGCGGAATCTAAGGGAAGTGGTGAGGATCAAAGGGAAGGATTACAAAGGGAAATGAGAAAACATTTGGGGGCGGGGATAGATGTGTTCATTATCTTGTTTCTGTGAAGTTCCATGGGTGCCCACATATGCCAAAAACTTATTTGATCATGCACATTAAATATGTGCAGTTTATGGTAGGGCAACTGTATATCAATAAATCTTTTTAAAAATTGCTCTCAATCATAAAGACTCATAATAATCCCAAGTCACTCATTATTAATACAACTTTATTATTTTATTATTTTTTGACGCCTCAAAACCCACTATTCTTCTCACTCAAATGGGGAGATTTTTTATTCCTTTACAGGGACAGAAGATTTTCTTAAAAGAAAGTTTTTATATCCTGCATACAATCCAAAAGTCATCAAAGAAGAAGTTATATTTCTCCATTATTTATTAAGAGTTAACTATTTGCAAAATATACTCTAAAGATTTGAGAAGCATTATCTCAACAATCCTCTAAAATCCAAAGACGATAGGTACTATTATCATCTGCATTCTTTTTTTCCTTCATTTTTTCAATTAGAGAACTTGTGAGCTTAAAAAACAGTCATGCATAATGTGCATAATCCCATACATCACTGCTCCACCAATACCTTACATTGCTATTAAACATTTGTTACAGACTATGAAAGAACGTGGCCATACTATTACCAATATGGTCCACTGGTGTGCAAATGTCTGCATCAATGTTTTCAGTTCTTCTGGCTATCATTGTAGTAGGATTGTCAAGTCATATGGCAGTTTTATATTCAGCTTCCTGAGGAACCACCAAACTGTCTTCCATAGAGGCTGCACCATTCTACATTCCCACCAACAGTGAAGGAGGGTTCCTATTTCTCCACATCTTCTCCAGCACTTGTTATTTTCTGTTTGTTTTTTTTTAAGATTTTATTTATTTTATTACATATCTCCCCTTCCACCGCCCC
>PVKH010035226.1:0-11763 GCA_004027955.1 Chaetophractus vellerosus | reverse complement strand
CGCAGGCGGCAGCTCCGCTTTTCACGGGTGACTTTGCCATGCCCGTGGGGGCTCCGCCCTGCCTGTGGTGGCTTTTTGCCTTGCCCACGGCGGCTCTGCCCCGCCCACGGCGGCTTGCCTTTCTCAAGGCCGTCTGCCCGCTCGGAGAGGTCCCCGGGAACCGAACCCGGGGCCTCCCATGTGGTACACCGGCGAGCTCCTTATCCACTGAGCTATCTAGCCGGGCCCCAAAAATGAGTTTTGAAAAGAAAAAATAATGCTGATTTAACATTCAGCAAGAGACCCTCAATTATTTGGCTTACTGTCCTAGCTTTATATACTGCTTTGATTATAAAATTAATGAAACAGCCATTGACCAAATGTTTATTGGGACTTTACTAAATCCCAGGGAACTAAGAACCATGTTAGACATTGGAAGTAAAAAGAAGAATTAGAAATGGTCTGCATACTTAAAGAGTTTCCAATATGAGAAGCACAATAGCTGAAATCTGACCATTGATTTTTTCTTCTTTTTTGTTTTATTTGTTTTCAGTCTTTTTTTTTTTTTTTTAGGAGGTACTGGGGAATTGAACCCATCAATTTATACATGGGAAGCAGGTGCTCAACCGCTGACCTACATCTGCTCCCCCTTAGATTTTTGTATAGAGAACTGATGGATGTATAACTAGCTAGTACACATTAGTCAGGCACTACAAAACCAGACTTCTGCACCAAACATTTTCAGTGTGTAGCAGAATCTCAAATAAAAATATTATTTTTCTTTCTGTTGTAGTAACATTTTTTGATCAAAATGTTTGTTTCAGATTCCATGAAGGTGTTTACAAATGAGTTAAACATCTTAATCACCTGCAGAAATCCTTTATTAATCTGTGAATGCTACCCATTTATAATCAATCAGTCCACCAATAACAAATATTTGTATGACTTCTGTGCACCAAGCCAAACACTACTCTGTACTCAATCTATATATTTATGAATAAATTCAGCAGTCAAATCCTTGATTACTAACTCTGGGAAGTTTCCAATTTAGTTGGAAAATAAATGATTGAATTAATTAGGTTAAGAAATAGAATATATAAGCACTGAACAAAAAAGACATTAAATTTTTGGGAATAAGCCTAGAGTCACAGTCCTGGAAAGGAGAAAGTCAGCTGGAGTCATCAGGAAATGAATGAAAGTGTCAGAGAGGAAGCAGACAGCAGATTACAGTGTTGTGGAAGCCATCAGAGTGGTTCTCAGAATAGATCAACAGTGTCTGTATCAGAGAGATACAGCAGAAGGATGATGGAGGAAAGGTAGCGGATATGGCAATGTGAAGGTTTCTTATGATCTTGAGAGAGTAATTGTCCTTATAGTTAAGAACCAAAATAAAATTTCCAGAGATTAGACCTCTTAATATATATCTATTATAAATATTGATTTCTGAACTAATTTCATATAGAAGCCATTTAGGTCATATACTTAACTAAACATCTATCCACCTAATTTCTTTAAGTCGGATATTATTTTCTAATCTTATTGGCCTATTGGATTATTAAATGATGACAACTATCTGTTTGGCGTTTTCACTGTGTTCATAGTTTTTGTGCTGGTAGATGTTTATCATACTAGTGAGGTATTGAACAGAAGTAGAGGACTATGATCAGTGGATTTGATAGAGAACTGCATAAAATTATACTAGGCTTGATGATATTTAATTGACATGTTATAAAACCTTTGTTGTTGCCTTAAAAATGACACACATTCCCATAAATTGCTCAATAAAATCACTACTGTGGAGTCACTCATTGCTTATCTCTTCAGTTATTATTGTGACGATTCTTAGCAACTCATTTATTAATTACTGGGCTGTTCACCCCAAACATTTTACTTTCTAATTAAAAATTCAACAAATATTTCTTAGGTGCCTGCTGTGTTCCAGGCATTGTGCTAGGCTATGGAGATACCACAGAGAATAAGACGCAGTCTCTATCCTCACTGAACTCAGAGTATATTCAGAGAGGGAAAAACAGGTATATAGAATAGGGATGTTTTCAAAATTTATCTGCTACAAATAGACTATTCTTTTCCTATCTAGATCAAGAAAAAACCATATATGTATGATTAACATCAGATTAAAATAGTTTATTATTCCAGCGAATTCCTTGGTGGTGAAAAGATTAAATTGTTTCTTCAAACTAGAACATACCAGAGGAAGAAGGGCATTTTGACCAAACCCTTGGCAAAGTGTTATTTCAAACAAGAATACCACAAACCATTTAGTTCCACTGAAGGATTAGCCCACATTTTATTTTTGTCATCCAAAAAACATTACTTTCCAAACTCGCTGTTATTGGTATGTGTGAAATACACTTTGAAGTAGACAATAGTCTGTATTGAGAATCTGTGCTGTCTTCTCTGCAAATATTACCTTCCCTAACATAAGAAGATAACAGAATCAGGTATTTGTAATTATTGTTCAAGATAAATGATGAAATTATATTCTAGTTCTTTTGAACCTTTTTGTTCAAATGTTCTTAGCATGCCCTGTTGGGCCAATGTACATTTTAGATTCTTATGTACAGTTTTTTTACTTGAATTAAATTTATATATGTGCTATTATTTTGATATG
The DNA here is from genome assembly GCA_004027955.1 of Chaetophractus vellerosus. Lineage (NCBI taxonomy): Eukaryota > Metazoa > Chordata > Mammalia > Cingulata > Chlamyphoridae > Chaetophractus > Chaetophractus vellerosus. The sequence goes on along the minus strand of PVKH010035226.1, from coordinate 9,152 downwards.
CTTTAATAAAAATAGAAGAAATAAATTCAAAAAAGAAAGTGAGTGTACAACTTTCACTTTAATGTGAGCTCTAATAGTTTTAGTATTATTTGTATTTGTAATTTCATGTTTCTGGCAAAGTTCTTTAGAACATTTTGATGTGCTCTGTGATAGAAGTGATTTTCATTAAACTGTACAGGATGTGTAGCTACTTGGTTCATTATAACCTGAATGCTGGTGAGATGGGTGAAAGTATAGACAGGTAGTTGGAACTGTTACATAGTCATAATAGCAGTTGCCTAGGCTGAGTTTTCCATTTTGTTAACAGATGTTATTTTTCAGCTACCATGGCAACTAATTCTCAATCATACTTCCACTATTTTATTGCAAATTATCAGAGCAACTTAATAGTCCATATGCTTATTATATTCTATAGTGTGAATTAATACTGGATTTTGTACCTGCTGTTTCAGAAATTTGCAAAAGATAATGTGATTGTCAGCTTAATGGCATTTATTGTTTTATAACAGACTCAAGTATTTAGTACAGTAAACATAGTTGAATGATATGAATATATATTTTGGATATGTAAAAATATCATTGTTTTTTTGTATCAAAGCTTCAATATTTGATAATATTCTGCTTATTTAACACCATGTGTCATTGGAGTAATATCGCCAACTAATTAGGATAACAGTACTCTCTTTAAATTAGTTTCTGGGGACAATGCTAAGAGTATACAACATGAAAACTGAATATACTAAAAACTTTCACATCTTGACATGGCCCTATGAAAGGACAATATTTTGAAAAGAAGAATTAAATATATTTGTTTGAAAAGTAATATAAATTTTTACTTTATGGTGTTTATGTTCTTTTAATTTTTAAACTGTATAACCCACAATATACATAGTCAAAAGTTGTGGCCCTAAAAAGGAATTTTAAATTTTATTTATTTTTTAAAATATAATTTTATTAGTTATAGTAATTAGCAATGTCTTTAAACACCAGGCTGCCCTATAAAGGGAACATAAGTTAAATACTGATGATAACAACAACAACAACAACAACAACAACAACAACAACAGTGGTATCACTAGAGAATATCTGACATGTTTATAGCATAATTCATATCACTCTTTCATGCACATTAAAATTTATTAATTCAATGAATATTTATTGAGTGCTATGGTGGTCTGTAGCTGTATGTACCCCAGAAAAACATGTTCTTATATTTAATCCATTCCTGTTGGTGTAAACTTATTGTAAGTAGGACCTTTTGATGAGGTTACTTCAGTTAGGTATGTCCCACTTCTATCAGGATGGGTCTTAATCCTATTACTAGACTTCTTTGTAAGAGAAGCAAAAATCTAAACCTGGAAGAGAAAGGAGAGACTAGGAGATGCCGCCATGTGCCTTGCCATGTGACAAACCAAGGGCCCCAGGATCACCAGCAGCCAGCCCCAGAATGCCACAGTCATCAGGGAGAAAACAGAGCCTTGATGAGGCCTTGATTTGGATTTCTTTTAGCCTCAAAACCATAGGCTTATAAATGCCCATTGTTTAAGTCAACCCATTTCATGGTATTTGCTTGAGCAGCCAGGAAACTAAAACAAGTGCTATGCGACAGGCATAATGCGTGGCTTTGAGAATGAAGTAATGAGCAGATCTCTGACCACATGGAGCTTGATTCTGTTGGGAGGATGTGTGGTAGGCAGAAGGATGCCTCTCCCCCCCCCCCCCCCCCCCAAATGGCCATGTCCGAATTCCTGGAACCTGTGAATTTGTTACTTTACATGACAAAGGGAAATTCAGGTTGCATTTGGAATTAAGGTTACTCATCAGCTGACCTTAAAATAGGAAGGTTATTTTGGATTAATTGGATGGACCCAATGTAAGCACAAGAACCTTTTAAAATGAAGAGGGAACCAGAATAGAGAACCAAAGAGATGGCAGTTTGAGAAGGACTAGTCCTGATGTTATTGGCTTTGAAGATGTAAGTGGGCCTGGAGCCAAAGAATGTGGGCAGCCCTTAGAAGCCGGAAAAGGAAAGGAAATGATTTTCCCCTAGAATCTCCAGAAGGAATGAAACCCTGCCAACACCTTGATTTTAATCAGTGAAATCCATTTTGGACTTCTGACATCCAGAACTGTAAGATACAGCTGCAATAGGAAACTCATAAAGAGGAAGAAGATAATATATGAGCAAAATTTTTTTTAAAAAAGAGATAATCTCATTAAATAAGTACTATAAAGGAATTAAAAACAGTGCAGTTGTTTGGAGCTATGCAGTCCAATACAATAGCCACTAACTACATGTGGCTATTTATTTTTAATTTAACATCAATTAATTATATTCTAATCTGCCACATGTGGCTTGTGACGACCTTTTTAGATAGGGTGGATTACAGAACATTTCCATCACGGCAGAAAGTTCTATTGGAATTTGCTGTCCTGGAGAGAAGGGGCTACTTTATATGAGAAGACCTGAATGAGAAGATGGAATCATGTATGTGAAAGGCCAAAGGGAGAGAATCTAGTCAGAAGGAGCAAATTATAGAGTGATATGTGCTATAAAAGAAATAAAACAGAGGGATATGATATATAGCATTTCAAAATTTTCCAGTGTGCTTTAGGGATATGATTATTATTTTATTTTAAGGTGAACATAGAGAGTCTCCCTTCCTCTCTCTCTCTTTCTCTTTTTCATTTCTCTCTTTCATTTCTTTCTCTTTCATTACTTTTTCCCTCTCTCCCTTCCTCTTTTGCTCCCTCTCTCCCTCTCTCCCTCTCTCCCTCTCTGCCTCTCTCCCTCTCTCCCTCTCTTTCTTTCTTTCTCTCACCAAGCATTTATGACAATGTAATTTGATCAGGTTTTATGCCAGGTAAAATGTATCCATGAGTGACTATGACAGAGATGCTAAATTCATTGAACTCATAGTCTGGTTGATTCCTCCTTTTTAAAATTATGGTTCATATTGATGGCTTCAGAAGGCCATTGATTCTCTAGGTGGAAAATTAAACTCCAATTTTGCATTGTTCTAGGGAGGGCCGGGGAAGAGGGGATCTGACAAGATTGTGCTACACTGAGGACTCTGTGCACTTGTCCAGTATCAGAGACATTGGTCTGGCCATTTTGTGGAACTAATTCAGCCCTGGCACCAACCTACATCATATCAGCAAAAGCAGCAGAAGGGAGTCATGAATAATGTCATGGTTCCCTTAGCAAATAAGGAGAATTTTTAGTAAACTTTAAGTCCTTTTACCAGTAAGTGTTGAGCTAGGACTTTGGAACTTTGTCTTTATCTTGATAGGGTATTTTTTTTTAAGATTTATTTTTATTTATTTATGTATCCCCCCTTGCTGCTTGTTCTTGCTGTGTTCATTTTGCTTTTGTGTTCTTCTGTGTTTGCTTGTCTCCCCCTGCTGAGTCAGCTTACCGCGTGGCGGCTTGCCTGCTTGCGGCGGCTTGCCTTCTCGAGGAGGGCCCAAGAACCGAACCCGGGGCCTCCCATGTGGTAAACCAGAGCCCTACCAATTGAGCTACAGCTGGTTCCCGATAGGGTATTTTTGTTGTTGTTGCAGTGCATTTGCTTGATTGTTCTTTTCCATTTTGTATTAATAATATTGACTTTCAACTATCATGTCTTATAGAATAAAACTGAGTTTTCCTTTAAAGGAATCCAGAGAGTATTCTTTTCTCTTTTTTGCTTGCTTGATTATTTGTTTTAATATTTTCCCTTTGAAATCTATTGCTGCAGGATATTATAACAGTGACTCATGAAATATGTTATTAACATGATAGAAAGTGCCAGCATTTGCAGTCAGTGGGCTGCAATTTTCCATAGCTAGAGAATATTGGAAGGTTGTTATTCAAAGGTAATGCAGAATCTCAGGGGGTGTATATGGGAACTACCTTTTAAGGGAAATGTATCTCACCGGTGAAAGTGGTGGAGGATGATTTCCAGATGTTGAAATGCTTATTTTGGCAACTGCTGCAGAAAGCTAAAACATGTGTTGCCAGAGAAACCAGAAGGGATGTGAAGCACTGATGTTAAGAGGGATCAGGCACTTGTCAGGTGAGGCAAGCACAACCCGGATGATATAGATATAGGGATGAGAATTGAGTCAACACAGTAGACTTTGGAGCCCCAGCAAAGCATGTCTGCCTATGTACTAGGATGCACACAAAGTTAATCACTACTGAGAACCCCACTTCCTCCTTCCTGAACCTTTTTAATGATCTTTCTTATTACTATATATGTCATTTTGTTATTGGGGAAACTCTCCCTGGCTAATATGGTAGTCAGATATCATGGGGGTAATGGAACATGTACAACTGGGGTCAAGCAGGGTTGTCTTCAAGTCCCTGGTTTGTTACTTACTCGCAGGGTGACCCGACTGAATTGCTTAACTTCTAATAACTCAGTTTCTTCATCTGTAGATTGAAGGTTATAATAGCTTTACCAAAAGCCTTTTGTGAGAATCAAAGGAAATAATGCATTTGAAATGCATATTAGAATTGAGTTTCTCCTCCCAGCTGCCTCCCTCAAACCAAACTTCAGAAGTAACAGGTTTATGTCCAGTAAAGAAAAAGACATTTTCAGAACATCTGAGAATTGGAAGTAATGTTGACTAACTACAGATTTGATATTGTATATATTTTTTCAGGTTGACTTTTTGTGAGCTCTTGGAATAGAATCATATAGGTAACCAGGTATTCTGTCTAAACATTTGATGCCTTCTTGGGATTGTTTTCTAAAAGGGGAAGAAAATATGAAAATAAAAACCCATTCTTGGTTGAATATTTCCTTTTACATACTTAATATTTGCAGTGCCCCTACTTCCAACATTTTTTATAGCTATGTATTGATTTAGAAATGTATATTAATTGCCATCCCAAACTAGTCAACCAGTCCCAAGCAGTTCAATGCAAATAAAATCCCCCATCTGCCCCCAGATCTTGCTGAGATCTTTGACTTTCATTTATAAATAATTTTGATTCCTCCCTCTTCCCTCCACAACTTTCTCTGCCCCAGCTCCTTTCTGAAATAGAGATTTTTTCCAATCTCTGTGTTAAGCATGGACTTGGTCCAGAAAAGCCAGGCTCTTCCAAAAGTCCAGACTCTGCAGGAGTTGGAACCTAAAAACCATAATTCATACTCGGACTATTTTCCCAAGGGGTGGAGCAACAGGAGCCAGGATAACAGGAAGAGATCCCTGCGGGGAACCAGCTCATTCCACACCTGGACCGCTGGCTATGTTCCGCTGCGAATTGGCTGGGGAAACTTTTGAAGTCTCAATTTTTAGTTGATCTACTTTGTGTGTTGCTCTCACTGCCACTTCACCTTACCACATTAGCTAACCAAACACCTTGCTATTCTAATTTCTCTAAAGAAACATCATAGAGATACAGTTTAGCATTTTTTGGTTATCATGACTTGTCGTGTGGAAGTCAGGGGGTGCTGGGACTACCTGTTATTGAACCTGGAGTTAGAAACTTTCAGCTTAAATCCTAGCTCCTCTATCTACTAGCTGTATAAGTCTCAGGGTCTACGTCTATAAAATGTAGAGGATAATATTGCTCCAACTATCTTATAGTGTGAGGATTGAATGAAATCATGTGTCAGAGTCCTTAAAACAAAGTGGGTGACTCCCATCTCAATCTCCCCAGGGACTTTGAATAATCCTATTTACATGGCACTGTAATTATTGGACTCTCTCTGTTAGAGACTAGAGGAAAGAGATTATTTTTATTTCTATATATTTTTTTAATCAGCTCTAGAAACTAGCTAGGTACTTGCTCGGTACAAGGGAGGTATATAGGGAATTTTCTTAGGAGTGGGACCTCTGAACTCATGCTGCAACAGATTCAAATCTTAGGCTACCTTGCACCATGTATCCATGAGCAGGATGGTTAAACTCACTGGGCCTCAGGTACTTAGTATGTAAAATGGAGATAAAAGTCTTTGTCTACCTAGTTCATTTATCAAATAGATAATACAGCCAGGGCATTTAGCCTAATGTAAATGTGTGGTATGTATTACACCTGCAATATTCCTTACCTTTTATTTTTGTTTTTCAATTAAATCCCCCAATAGGATTCTCTTTACCTCAAATACAAATTTTCTTCTACATTGGTTGGATGATTATGCTCTTTGTTCTCCCTCCTTGATGTTTGGAGGAAATTGCTCAAATTCTAAAGCTTTTTCTTTTTGAGCCTTTTAGGTAAACAAAGGAGCACCACAGTTTGCTTTCTAATGTAATTACTGGGGTCTTAGAATCAATAATACAACTTTCAGACAACAATTGGTCATTTGTTTTTAGATTTTTGTTAGAGTAAAAATTCCATATTTTATCTAAAAGTTTTTCTGACACTACAGAGCATTTTTAATTTCCATTGTGAATTCCATAGTTATATGATTTTAAAACATAACAATGACTTTTAAAGTCAAAAGGGCTTTTATATCATTTCTGCTAGGATACAGTTTTATGAAAGCTACTGAGAACTATGTAAGATTTATGTGTTCTGTTGAATAAGCTCAATTATAACAGAGCTTTAAAAATAATCACAGTAAAATTAGAGAAAGTACTTTAGTGGTATTTGTAGTTAAGAAGGTAGGAAAAAGTTACAGAGGAATATGTATTTTTATGTTCTTGCTTAGGCTTTAATTTAATACAACTTGGCAACTCATGAGGAGGTGGGGGAAGCTAATTGAAATGGAAGGTTATAAAAGTAATAGCTAAATGTCAGGTGTTTATTTAATTTGCAGATGATCTAGACCTATTCTCTTCTTTTTATGCATTTATCATGCATTCATGTCTTTACTAATGGATGCAATAGTAAATAAGAATAAAAACTCAATTATTTCACTAATACATTTTTCAAGAGGATTTATTATCTAAGATTATGTTCTGAATTTTTTTTCAGTTTGAAGATAGCTTCATTTGCCCTTATGCTTTTACTACATATAAACCATAAACCATTCTGAGACCTAGCGTGACACCATTTGCCATAGAAGTTATTTTAACTTAAAGAAGGTACATTTTGAAGCATGTCCAGGAAGAACTATAATAATTCTTTTGTAAAGGAAAGGAAAGGTATTGTATTGTAAAGGATGTATTTCTTATAATTCCAGAAGGCAAAAATAGCTCCATGTGGTCAAAAGTATAGGTGGGTCAATTTTGCCTTTCATGTAATCCATGATATAGTCATTGAATTACATTAAAAACTACTCTGTTAGTTCTAAATTTGTACATGGATTCACTTTTTAAAATGCCATGTAAGAGTCCCTTTGGAAGATTTTTGTAACCATTTGACCTAACTGAAAATAGAATGGGTCCCCTTTTGAGACGGTGAATTCTCCATCTCTGAAAGTAATCAAATAGAGACTTGATAGTCACTTAGGGCTACTATAGAATAAATTCCTTAGAAATTGGACTAGGGCCCGGCTAGATAGCTCACTGGATAAGAGCGCACTGGGGTACCACATGGGAGGCCCCGGGTTCGGTTCCCGGGGACCTCTCAGAGCGGGCAGACGGCCTTGAGAAAGGCAAGCCGCTGTGGGCAGGGCAAAGCTGCCGTGGGCAAGGCAAAAAGCCACCACGGGCAGGGCGGAGCCCCCACGGGCATGGCAAAGTCACCTGTGAAAAGCGGAGCTGCCGCCTGCGAACCACGGAAGCCCAGCAGCCCGCAGAAAACATGGAGGACTGCTGTCCGCAAAACATGGAGCGGAGCCGTCCGTGAAAAGGGAATGGAGCCACCCATGAACAGAGTGAGCTGCCGCCGCGGAGGGCCGACTCGGCACTTCGCTGCAAAGATGGGGGGGGGGACAAGAAGCAGACATAGAAGAACACAGAAGAATGGACACACAGCAAGAGCAAGCAGAAAGGGGGGGGTATATGTAATAAATAAAAAATAAATCTTTAAAAAAAAAGAAATTGGACTAAATACTTCGTGTTCTTTTCTGATACTCTGTATAAATCAGTTTAGTGCTTGAAGAACTAGAGACAAGCTCCGTAAGTTCATTTCAGGACAAAGATATGAAAAGGAATATCAGGTAATATTTATTATATACACAAACCTGTTTTATCTTTCAAGGCTTTTTAATGGGGCTGAGAAAATCCAAGGATGTCTTAGACTGATTATTTTATAAGATAGAAAAGCAGGTCACAGACCTATAAGTAGGTCTTACAAGATAGATATGGTACGCTTCAGAGTCACTTGCATTTCAAACAAACATTTTAATATTTGAGCACTTTTAAAGGGCTTTGAAATTTATGTCTTTAAAATGAGTTGCACTGATACTGCTTTAAAATTTGTGCATACAAAAAACTAAATATCAAGTCAAAATCCCCTTCTATGCACTGTGTCCCAAGGATTTTTATATCAATGTAACAATCTTAAATTTGTATTTGTGGCCCAATATGTGACAATTAGCATGACATCTATTTACTTCATGTACTTAATTGCTTGTCATGTAAGAGCATTTTGGCTATAATATATTGCCTCTAAGCCATCTCTAAAGTACAATGTAATGTAGAATACAATCACAACTGTTTAGTGACTGAATAATTGGTTGCTTTAATTTGATCTTGTTATAGACTGTTTGCCTGTTAGTTTGATTCCTGAAGCAACATACATTGTTCAGGAATGTTTTCTAGAAATGAATGAGGGCTAGTTTTCCATATTGACCTCATACATAATTACATAAATTAAAGGTAACCATAACAACTGAGGGCACACATAAAATACATATCACAGAGGGATTTGAAATTCCTTGAATACAAGGTTGACTGTGCTAAGGTTGAAATTACATAGCCATATTGCACATATATCATTTTTGAAAAGTGTATGTTTAAGTTTCTACTAAGACTTTGCAAAGAACATTAAATAAAAGTTCTATTTTAATAAACATTACTATGGAGTTTTTCTCTAGAGAAATTTGGCTAAGGAAGAGGAATGTCAGAATAGAAGGCCGTGTTTTTATTCTGGATGTAAATGACTTGATGGTAGAAATTTCTAATTCTAGGCTTCTAAACTGTCTTGAAACCACTAAATACTTAGAAAGGAAAATGGAATTGTAGAATTTAACTCTCAACCCTTTGAAAAGATCAGCCATTGTTTAATGCACTCATACTTTCTTCATTTCTTGCATTATCAGAATATGTTG
>PVKH010035225.1:0-11759 GCA_004027955.1 Chaetophractus vellerosus | reverse complement strand
CAGAACTGTGAGACAGTAAATTTTCATTGTTTTGTAAGACTTTAGTTAATTAAGAGTTAAGTAAGACTTCAGTTAATTCCTAGAGCCCTTCCCCCTTCAAGAATGTAGGTCTCCAAATAACCCAAGAAGCCTGCTCCTCAGTGTCTCCTGATAACCCGGGAAGCCTGCTCCCATCCTTGGAGCCGCTGATAACCCCTCCCATCCCAGGCTTCTCTAAACCTACGTCATTGCTTTTCGAGTGAACCAGGCGGGTACCCTCCCACCTAGAGCTTCTCGGAGTTTGCGACTTGCTTATCAACTATGAAAGCATGTATATGCTCCCCCTTGTCCTTGGTTACTGCTTATAAATCCTGTGACAACCTTGGGTCGGGGTCCATGGCATTACCCACTGTCGGGAAGCCTGGATCCTAACTCGAGTTAGAAAATAAAGCTCCCTTTTGCTTTTGCATTGTCGGTGTCGTCTCATCCATGCGCCTAGGGATCTGAAATCGGGCATAACAGTTTTAAGTCTCCCACAAACAAACAAATAAACAAACCCCTTTACCTCTTAGGTTCCTGTGCCCAATTCATGCGAGACCCCTTACGATTATGCACATTTCATGCTTTTATCAGATGGGCAGAATCAATCTTTCCCTCATACTCCAACTTCCTCCTAAATTGGTAATACTTGAAGTCAACCAAGCTCTTTCATTTCTATAATCAACAGTTCAGTTTCCCTTCTCCCTCCAATTCTTGCTGATATCAGCTGTTCTGGGCAGCTATTTACTGGCATCTGATGTCTCTCTTTAGCTACCAGCTGCTTTCAAATTTGGCTTTTTTTTTTTTTTAACTGAATGCTTTTGCACAAATACTTTTTCCTTAATGGTGAGTTTATCCCAAAAACTTAACACAAACTAAGATTCTGGAAATAGTAGGCTTTTAAAAAAAAAACTTTATTTAAATCCAGATTGAAGGTAAACTAGCGAGGAAAATGAAGAATCAGCTCATCTCAATTTGAAAGCAAATAACTTAAGAAATTCATAATAACCTAAATTACTGGTAACTAGCAGGTTAACAGAACCCTTTTTGTAAATTAAGGTTCTTTTCTTTTGTTGGTCTCATTGAATGTTGATGTGGTATAGCTTCTACTTTATTCATTTAAAAAGCTTGCTCATTTAATGCATAGAATGCTGATTTCCCTTTGTATGTGTTAGTCCCTGGTTTATTTCCACATTTTCTGTCTTTATTATTTTCTACATAGATGAATGACTATATTTTTCTATTCTTAATTTAAAAACCTGCCATGAGAAAAAAGTTATGCCAATGCAACTAATCTTTAGATAACTATGCCAGGAAAGGAACATTCATAATATTGTCCTCATGGCTTTCCTTTTGAAATTGTGGTGCCAGGGAAAATGATTTACTGCCAGCCTGGACTGAATTTAGCTTTGTAGAAAGATTTATTGGCATCTAGTTAGCATAAAGCCATAATCATCCCTGAAAAGACATTTGTCACTATAAACCGTTATTTTCAGGTGCCTGGCATTTTCCATAAAACTATGCTTCAAGTGGAAAAGTGATTTGGGTTTTCAAGGTTTTTTTATTCCAGTGTTTCCTGATAATTTAAGAGACCATCATTTCTATGAATTTTCTGGACACACTGGGACAGTGTTTCTGGGACCCACCCTTAGGTTTCCATGAGGCAAGAGTGGGAACCAAAAACGTGCGTTTTAAACAAGTCTGAGGAGATTCTGTTGCAAATACAAGATGTTGAGAAACACTTAGGAAAAGAGGTATTGAATTGAATCCTGAATATCAATTCTGGCTCCACCCTTTTTATATGTGTAACCTTAAAAGAGTTACATAGGCGCTATGTCTCATACATTTCCTTACATGTGCTTTAATTGGGCAAATATACCTTCTGCTCATAAATCATTATAAAGTTTAATGAAAATAAAGTACGAAGGCCCTACCAGGGCCTAGCTTATAGGAAGCAGACAATACATCTTACTTCTCTTCTGTTCTTTACAATTCAACCATATACATGCATGAGATACACTTACTCACTGGGCAATCTGAAATGGAGCTGTTCTAGGAATAGTAAATTAGTCTCTCGATCAGATTGGGGGATAAAATTCACTTGTGGGGTGTAGCAAGTAAGACAAGCCCACAGCCTGACACTCAAGGTTAGGGGACATAAATAAGAGCCAAGGTTTCTAGAAGGATAGACCATCAGAGGGGCCTGACATGGGAGACTGGTCACAAAGAAGACTAATAAGCTCAGATTTGACCAAAGAGTTTAAAGTGCTTGGTGCACTTATGGAAGTCTGAAATAGCCAACTAATTATTTTTTACCATATTCGTTAACTTGTCAAGATTTGGAGAACTTAGAAACTGAGCACAAATTAATTAGTCCATCATTTACTCTTATCTGTGCCACAAATCAGATGAGTTCAAAAGTCAACCTAAATGCACTTGTGCATTTCAATTAATTCCAAATGTGGGGGTATAATAGCACTGCTTTAAAAAAATAATAATAGTGAGCAGCTTTTAAAATGTGAATCTATGAGATCTAACCGAGGCCACTTATGTAAAATATTTATATTCTGATTTTTATGTGATTGTAGCATTCTGCTGCTTCTTTGAAATTTGTGAAAAACCTCACTTTATTCAGTTTTGGAGAAATGTGGTAAATCATGAAATCAGCCAAAAGAAAGAAACTACCAACAAGCAGTAGTACATTTTTAACCTGTAGCTGTTATTTCCAGAATTATCCTTTTTGGTTATAGTCAATGCTTGCCGGTTAAATTGTTTATTTTTAAACTAGATATAGCTTCAAAGAAGGGCTTTGCTTCTTTGTCACTGCTTTATAAATACCGAAAGAAGACTTTGGAAGGTATTATAATTAAATATAAAAATATGGTAAGTATATGCTTTTAATATCCAAATCCTTTTAGTTAACCTTGTAGATTTATTACTGGTGCAGATATGAACATAATCATTAAAGAAAAAATAGAAATCTTACATTGAAATAAATATCTACATCTTTAACAAATTGACTTGCTTAAATGTTTTAATACCAATCAATCTTCATTCTGTTTATTTGAAATGGACTTTGGTTACTAGAAAAGAAAATATTCAATTACTAGAGGTGAAAAGCTCATGGAAAATTTGAAATGCTTGTTGATTATAGAAACATGAAACACAAACTTGTCCATTGAAGCAATCAATAGTCAACCAAACAACCAATAATTATTTATTGACTACTTTGGATACATTAGGAGAAGGCAGAAAAACTTTTGCACAGAGCCCTGTGACTGCTACGTTGCCCAATTCACGTTGTGTGCTATATGGATGGCACCTGCTGGAACGAAGTGGTACAGACACAGCCTGTGGGGTTGGGTGCAGCAGCCCTTCATGGTGCCTGCCTCCAACTAGCTTCTGCTCTATCTGAGCAAGGGGAGGAAGAACAAGGTGTCCAAAAAAAAACAATAGTTCAATAAAGCAAGGGAGTATATGCTATATGACTCAGATTCAAGTGGTAGGGGACTGAGAAGAAAACTCTTTAAGGGAGATTAGAATTGTTGCTGGGTCAGTGAAGGAAAAACTTTCAAGAGAAAGAGAAAGAAGATGAGAAAGAAAAGAATGATGAGAAAGAAGGGAGGAAAAAAATTAAGATGGTAGTGACAAAGATACTGGAATGTAGTTTGTTTCATTTCCTCTCATAATGCGGTAATGAGGTATAAAAGCGATTCTAAAATAATTTGGAGAGCCAAGCGCATAGTTAAGGACATGCTCTGGATAACAGAATTGTTTGTGAGCACTGAGAAGGCTGGTGATTAATGACCAAAACTAAGGCCCAGGTTAAAAAAAAAAAAAAAGATCCAAGAAGAGACTTTGACTTTCTACCCTTCAGTGATACTGGGTTTTAGCTTTCAGGGGAATTTCACATTCAACGTGAAAATACTGATGTGACAGGTTACATTTTATTTCTGAATTTTAATCATATTTCGAATTCCTAATTCTGTAGTAAATACGACTACTTTATATTTAAACATTCTCAAGAATGTTGAAGGGATGTTTGGGAAGGAATTGTGTGTGTGGTGTTAAGGAAAAGAAATGGGTTCACAAAGACCCAACACCATGAAAAAAATTCCTTGGGAAACTTGTAAAAGAATCCTGGTACATATAAAATTAAACATGCAATTGATGAATGGCAGAGACTGTTGAGTAATGTAGTGTTCGGTTCTTCCTTCAGGTCTTGCCTCAGAAATCATTTCCTCCAGGAAGCCTTTCTGATCTCTAAGGTTAGGCTAGATGCCCTTCCATGTGGTTTCACAGCATCCTTTGCTCAACTCATTCCTCTCAATTGTAATTGTTTACTTTTGTCTCATATAACAAAACAACAACGTCATGAAACATAAACCTCCTCCCACCAAAACCTAGAAAACACTACTAATTAAGAAAAAGGCAGCCCAATGATTTCTCAGCTTTTCAAAATATCAGAACCATCACTGTTGTTCAAAAACCTACTTGTCATAACAGTGGTGATGCCATAGAGACGCCAAAGAATTCTTTGAGCCCAGTGTCATGTACTATCAGATTCCTTTGGCAAATGGAGCTATGAATTCTGGTAGAGCAGTCCTGTATACAGATGAAGATTTATAATGAGGCAAAAATTCACCAGGATCATATATAACCCTTTACTCAATAATTTACAGGCTTATATATTATCCCTCTCTCTCTGGTCAGATATAAGGAGGATGAGCTACTGAATTTTATTTCCAAAAATCATCAATTAATTACTGAAATAAAAGAATGAATTTGTTTTCAATTAGCATTCTCTGTTTGCTCTCTGGAGGTTCCTTTTATATTGCTAAAACTGTCAGGACATATTTTCCTTGTAACCGGTGTCATATTATTGGTAAGCTCAATTCAATTATCAATTTACTAGAAGAGTCCTTTGAAAGACATAGTTAGTTTTATCAAATTCAAATTACCTCTAAAACTCTAGTGTTCAAGTCTTTCAATATTAAACACACACACTTATACAGGTATAGAGATTTTTTGTGTGTTTTTGGATCTCTAGATATTAACAAAACCCACACATACCCAACACAAATCAACAAAATTTACATACCTAAAAACATAGAACTTGACCATTCTTTCATTTTTTAATTCATCTATTCATTCATCCAACAACTGTTTGAGTATAATAGAGTGGTTAAGAGCCTAGGCTATGAGTCCTAGACGTGAGTCCTGTGTATTCCAGATGTAGGCTGTGGGACTTTGGGCATGCCATAATTTCCTCATTGCTAAAAATGAAGTTAGTAAAAGTACCTATATAATAGGACTGTTGTAAATATTGAATTAATCAACACATCGAAAGTGTTGGCTGAGAGCAGCACATGGCACATGTAAATGCTATATCGATATTTTTATTATTATTATTAGAGTCTCTATGCTTGATCAATTTCTTTTTCTAAGGAGAGACACCAAATTCTTTTGACAAACATCCTCATTCTTAAAGTTTTCCCCAAATTAATTTTAGCTTTCAAAGTATGGAGAATACACCTGACTGTGGGAAAGTCCTTGTTTCTAAGAAAGACTGGTGAAATGGTAGGTGAATATTATTAGGTCACAATTTATTGGAAGGCATGTGGTGACATAGGACACAGACAAGCAGGTCCTTCCTACCTCTTGTGGGAGCTATTTTTGGACTCAAAAAAAGATGACAACGTAATTATCCTACCGCCTTTGGGGATCTTGTTCTCTCCTGTTCTTTTTCTAGTTTCTCTTTTTCTTGTTTTTCCTATACCAACCTTTACCCCCCTTTCAACACTCATTTCATTAAAGAGACAAGGGTGAACAATAGTCTATTCTTTAACTTTTCTTTATCTGGGGCTGTCCTTTCTTCTGTGGTCTTTGTTTCCTTATTACTCTTTCACATAAATTTAATCTGTCTGACAAGTATCCACCATTAACTTCACACTCTGCTAGCAGATTTTTTTGAGAAAAACCAGAAAATACAAAAGGAAGGTACTGCAGCTCCCACTTCCCAAGAGTAATGAAGTGCCGTCTGGTCGAGGGGATTAGTGGGGCTCGTGTGTCAGGGGAGGGGGTGGGGGAAAGTGTCAGAGTCTGGATAGTAAAAATCCTTGAGACCTGCAACTCATTGATAGTTACCTTCCCAGTGTGCCTCTGGGAGAATCTGAAAATCCCATTTAAATGCATACCTAGTGATCTCAATCCTACAACTTTACAAATGACAGTTTCAATTTATCTAGAGGGGCATTTTGGTGGCTCAAGAGAAAATGCTATCCTCACAAGTTTAACATCTAAATGTAGCTGAAGGCCTTATGCTGTGCCGCTATCTGGACCTCTCTAGGGACTTTGCTATTCCTGGTGTTAAAGCCCAATTCAGCTCTTTTTCACCAACCTCAACAGCTCGTAGGCCAACCTAGCCCTCTTATGGGACTGGAGTCATTGTTACTGGATCTAATCAGCTTTCTCCCATGGGTCATTCCAGCATGACAAGAGAAGCAAGCATTCCTCTGAGCAAAACCACTTTTATTGCACTCCTAAAATCACCAATTTTCATAAAAAGAAGAGGAATGGAAGTAACTTGTGTAATTTCTAGCTCCCAGGCACTGAACAATATACCATGTCACCCGTGGTTTAAAATGTCATGGTAAAGTTTTACTTCCTGGTAATTAGGGAGGATAGGTTCTTTTTGTTCTTTTATGAGCTATTTGAAGTCTGATCACCTTGTTGCCTTCACTAGACCAAAGTCTTTAAAAGTCTTAATCTTCTGGTATGAATTTTTAGGGGTAATTATCTAGGGCAAATCTGAACGCTGTTGGAGGAACAGAAGAAAAACATCATGGTGAATGAAAGCTGATGTACTGGTGTAGATGAGGGGTGTTTTCATTTCCTAACTGCTAAAACAAATATGCAATCCGTTGGCTTAACAATAGGGATTTATTAGCTCACAGTTTCAGAGACTGGGCGGCTTGCTCCCTCCCAGGATTGGTATTTCTTCTGGCTGGCTGGCAATCTGGGGTTCCTTGACTTTTCTGTCATATGGAAATCAATACACATGACAGCATCTTCTTCTTTCTGTCCCGGGTTCTGTTGACTTCCAGCCTCGGACTGCTCCCCGTGGCTTCTCTTTTCTGTGCCTAATTTCTTTTGCTTGTAAGGACTGCAGCACTATTAGATTAAAGCCCATCCTCATTCAGTTTAGGTATACCTTAACTACTAACACCTCACAGGTCCTTTTTACAAATGGGTTCAAACCTGCAGGACCAGGGGTTGGGCATGAACATGTCTTTTGTGGAGGACATGATTCAATCTTCAATAAGGGTTATGGCTACAACATCTGATTCTGCTGCCTGAGCTTTGATCCTTCCATTACTTGGAGGTAAAGGTGCAATAAAAATGCAGAAACCTAGAGGTTTGAGTATTTCTTCCTATTCATGGAGAACCTCTAACAGTTCCACAGCTAGCAGAGTTAACAGCATATATTAGTAATGAGGTGTGAAGAGAAATGTTCTTATATGTTAGGATAAAAGACTTTTTATTTGGAACTATTTGTTAAAGTCACACTGATAGTTTGGGAACAAACAACTCCTTATTTTGAATAGTTTATTCCTTTTGTCACTTCAGTTGATCTTCCCTAGCTTAATAGGGTTTCCAATTAGAATATCATTAGAGATGTCTTAGAAGAAAAACATCTTGCCCCAAACCTGAGGAAATGCCCTATTTGCAACAAAACAGAAACTTCACAGAGTATGGCTTTTTCTACTTTAGCATCTTAGAGAATTTGCAAAACTTCACTAAACTATTTGAAATAAAATAATTTCATTATTTCTTTATTGAAAAACCACACAACAAACTATCGTAAGGTAAAATAATAAATAAATGGGGGATCAATCTGGTTTTAAGAGAGTAAGATGATGGACTAAGTATCATGGAACAAAAAGTGAGGTTAGCACTAAAAATGTGTTTTAAAAGACTTGCATATTTTTGCTTGTTCATTTTTCTTTTAGAAAAAGAATTGAATTGTTGATCCACACAAGATCCATTTATGCATTTAGTTATTTATATACTTATTTTTAATAATGTAATGAGCATTTATGAACCACCACTGAAAAGTTCTTGACAAAAATAAAAGACACAAATTTGACTCTAAGTTTTCTAGCAGCCAAAGAAAAGACAGAAACAGAATCATTAACATGATTTTATCAATAAATGATAAAAGAAGAACTATCCATTATTCTGGGACCATACAGAATTTTCTCCTCATTGTCTTATAATGCATTCTGAAATGCAAAAAAAAGTAATTAACAACATCCCTAACTGCAAATTTCGTAGAGTTTAATCCATTTTGGCTCTGTTTGTTACAAAGAATGACATTAGTTAGCCCATGCCTAAATATAAACATACATAAAGTACAAATCTCATGTAGCTCAACTTGTAGTACAAATAACATGCTGAACTACCATCTCTTGAATTTTTTTGAGTGTAAGATATATGTAAGCTTCAGTGGTATTTAAATGAACTTAACCCCTATCTCACCCCAGACTATTAATAACAAAAAAGACATAATTGTCCATGTGTTCCAACACCCCCAACATATTTAGTGTAAAACTTGTAATTTTGATTACTTTGCTTATATTTGTCTTGGTCTACCATTAAAATGTTCCTACTTATTTGTTCACTTAACAAATATTTAGAGTACCTACTATGTGCCAGGCACTGTTCTAGGTGCTGAGAATATAGTAGTGAACAAAACAGACAAAATTTCCTGCCTGGATGGAGTCCTTGAGGAGAAAAGCAGTTGTACATGAGTTTAGAGAGGCAATAGGGCAACAGGTTGTGTAGGGTTTTGTGAGAAAATTAGGGATTTTGACTTTTATTCTGAGTGAGATGGGTAGCTATTGGAAGGTTTTGATTAGAGTGTCTTGTTCTCATTTAAAAAGAACCAATCCAGGTCAAGAACAGAAACTGATAGACTGGTCCTGAGTCTTGTGAAATAATCAAAGATAGATTATAACTCAGTAAGAATATTCCCATCTCCTTCTTCTGGATGACCAAGCCATACCTTCTCCTCTCTTCTAAAACCTAACATATTTTTTCCTTCCACACTTTCAGATGATAACCTTACTTCTTATTTCACTGAGAAACTATCAACTCCGTGCTCTCTCACCACCATTTCTATCCACCAACCTGCATCCATGCCCTTTTATTCTGCCTTCCATTTGGCCACACCTGATGAACTGTACATACTCCCTTACTTGTTTACTAGTTCCTTCCCCTCTCACCTACTCAAGGACATAACTCCAGAATTAGCCTCTCCTTTCTACTGCATCATCAATTTTTACTTCTCTTTTTTAGATATTTCCCATAAGCACAGAAATAGCTAAAACATTTTTTTAAATCCTCTTTTAACCCCAACCTATCACCCAACTGCAGCCCTCTTTACTTATTACTAGCAATAATCATGCAAAGAATAATTAATTCTTCTCCCTTTTCCTCTCTTAAAATGCCCTAGACAGAATTTCACCTGTACCATTCTACCAAAACTGCTGCTGTGAGATCAGCAATGACCTCCATGTTACAAAATCTGATGGTTGAATCTCAGTCCTCAATTTACTTGCTCTATTAGCAACAGGGGGCACTTTTTATTTGGCTCCCCGAACAGCCACTCTTGGGTGCTGTTTCCATTGCTGGTTTCTCCTTATCTGTCTCTAAATATGGGGTGCAGTGTGTGGACCTCATATTTTCTGACCACATATTGATCTCATCTAATTCCAGGGCTTTAAATACCATCTATGTGATAAAAATTCCAAAATTTATACTCTGGCCCTCACCTCTCTCATTAACTCTATACTCATCTAGCTTCAATTGAATATCTAATAGTCTTCTTAAATATATCAAGCACAAGGCTGACTTCTGATCTTCCCACCAAATCTGCTTTTCCAGCAATCCAAATTATTTTAGCAATTCAATTAGCAACTGAATTTTTTCAGTTATTCATGTCAAAACCTTGGAGGCCTCTCTTTCTCACACATCCACATATAATCCAACAGCAAGTCCTTTGGTTTCACTTTTAAAATGTCACCATATAAATATATTTAGAGTCTGGATATATTTCCAGTTTTCACAACCTCACTGTTACCACCCACGTTTAATCAACCACCATCTTTTGACTAGATTATTGCAACAGCCTTGTAACTGGTCTTATTGTTCCATCCCATCCCCTTGCCTCCTCAGAATCTAT
Source organism: Chaetophractus vellerosus (assembly GCA_004027955.1). NCBI lineage: Eukaryota > Metazoa > Chordata > Mammalia > Cingulata > Chlamyphoridae > Chaetophractus > Chaetophractus vellerosus. The sequence continues at coordinate 1,495 of PVKH010035225.1, read as the reverse complement.
CCTCAACCCAGTAACCAGGATGACCCTGCTCAATCAGATTATTTTATCCTTCTATTCAGAATCCTCCAGTGACTTCCCATCTCAGTCAGAGCAAAAGCCAAAGACTCTCCGATGGCTTAAAAAGCCTGATACAATCTGGCAAAAATTAAAATGTCTGGTAATATTATGTATAGGTGAAGTTGAAGAGTACCAAGAGTGAGAGTATAATTGGTATAATCACTTTGGGGGACAATGTGTCAATATTTAATAAAGTTGAATATGAACATTCTGACAAGAAATCTGCTCTACTTCTATAACTTAAAGAAATTCTCACTCATGTATAGAAAGGTGTCATGTACAGTAATTTTTATAGAAGCATTGCTTATAACAGTAAGAAATTGGAAACAATCAAAACATCCATTTACAAGAGATGGATGAACTTTGGTTCACTTAAACAATGGAATGCTATTCAGGAATAAAAATTATGAAGCTAAAGCTACATGTATCAATATGGAAGCCCACACAGAAAACTTCTTCTGCATGAATATTTTATTTCCTATGCTGGGTAGTGAGTTCACAGGTATTCATTACACTAGTCCTCATAGCTTCTATATGTCTGAAATATACCTTAATCTTTTAAAGGAGTAAATGGGAAATTGGTAAAATTTGTGACCAGGTTAAAGGGAAAGCTTGCTGAGGGGAGGGGTAGAGGAAAGATATACAGTGGTATCTTAGACCTGTGGAACTTATTTTCTCTACCCTTCCTCTTCATCTCCACTTCAGTTTTCTTCGTTCATATTTTCATTCTCTCATACAAAGACTATTTCAATATCCTCCCTTTTGTCCTCCCTCACTAGAATCTTGGTTCTCTACAGTTCATCCGTTGTACTCCTGAGTGGTTTCTATAAGCCAAATCTGATTGTGTTAGTTCCTTTCCTTTTCTTTTTTTTAAGATTTATTTTATTTATTTATCCCTCCCCCCCTCCCCCATTGTTTGTGCTCACTGTCTGTTCTCTGTGTCCATTTGTTGGGTGCTCTCTGTGCCTGCTTGTCTTCTCTTTAGGAGGCACCAAGAACTGAACCTAGGACCTCTTATGTGGTAGGCAGGAGCTCAGTTGCTTGAGCCACATCCGCTTCCCATCAGTTTTTCTTCTTAAAAGACCCTTCAGTGCTTATAGTGAGTATAAGTACATTTCTGAAAATGATATAAAGGGCCCTCTGTAATGTAGACTCAAAAATATATACCAATACCTTTTCTTAAATATCTGTTTACCGCTCCTTACTCTTGCTCATGCCCTTCCTTTGAGCATCTTTTTCTCACACCTGGGAAACATCAACATGAGACACAGTTTATGTGGCTTCATTTCAGCTTCTTTAGCATATTTGTATTATAAATTTATATTACTGTCTCCCCCAGTATCAGCTACTAAAAGTCAGGGATAATGTTTTTGTTGTTGTTATTGTTTAGTTTTGAATATTGGTTTGCTATTTTAAAATCTTTGAAGATCCCATTCCT
>PVKH010035224.1:0-11758 GCA_004027955.1 Chaetophractus vellerosus | reverse complement strand
AATTTTCCAATCATGTTCCTTCCAATTCCCTGACCATCCAGCCAAACCATTGGCAACATCCCATGAATCAGTGTACAAATGCATCTCTGGCCATTTGTTCTTTGTGGAAAATAACCAGGTGTACTGTTTGAAGTTCTCCCCACTGGGAGGGTTTGACCTCCCCATTATCCTTCAAGGTGTCCCAGAAAAGGGCTGCAGTGCCGCAGCTGTCCACTTTTGGGTGGTACCTGCATATCATGCAGAACCATCTGTAAACCAGGCCTGAGTTTTCTCATTCTCAGTCAACTGATGGTAAGGGACTCCCCAAGAAGCCAGAGCTGTGGGCTGGGGAAGAGAAGGCAACATGGCAAGGGTTGTGACCATGGGCATTTGGGCTACTTTCTCATGTAATTTACTTGTGCCTTCAGGACCCGCTTGAGCCCTATATTGTATATACTTTATTATGGAGTAATATGCATGCCCAACTTTATGATTTGGTGGGTCAGACAATACCCAGCTCATGTTAGGCAACTCAGCTCTCATGGTAAGTTGGTGTCCTGTGGTTAAGCGTTCAGTCTCTACTAAGACCCAGTAGCAAGGCAAAAGCTGTTTCTCAAAAGGGGAGTAGTTATCTGCAGAGGATGGCAAGGCTTTGCTCCAAAATCCCAAGGGTCTGCGTTGTGATTCTCCTATAGGGGCCTGCCAAAGGCTCCAAACAGCATCTCTACTTGCCACTGAAACTTCCAGCATCATTGGATCTGCTGGATCATTTGGTCCAAGTGGTAGTGCAACTTGCACAGCAGCCTGGACCTGTCGCAGGGCCTCCTCTTGTTCTAGTCCCCAATCAAAACTAGCAGCTTTTCTGGTCACTTGGTAAATGGGCTGGAGTAGCACACCCAAATGACTAATGTGTTGTCTCCAAAATCCGAAGAGGCCAACTAAGCATTGTGCCTGTCTTTTTTTTTTTTTTGTCAGATGCAACAGCTCATCCTCTACTTTAGAAGGGATATCTTGACATACCCCCCACCATTGGACACCTAGAAATTTGAGTGAGGTGGAAGGACCCTGTATTTTTGTTGGATTAATCTCTCATCCTCTCTCACGCAAATGCCTTACCAATAAGTCTAGAGTCTATCTTACTTCTTACTCTGTAGGCCCTGTCAACATGATATCATCAATATAATGGACCAGTGTGATGTCTCGTGGGAGGGAGAGACATCAAGGTCCATGCGGACACTATTATGACATAGGATTGGAGAGTTGATATACCCCTGAGGCAGGACAGTGAAGGTATACTGCTGGCCTTGCCAGCTGAAAGCAGACTGTTTCTAATGGTCCTTACTAATGGCAACTGAGAAAAAGGCATTTGCCAGATCAACAGCTGCCTACCAGGTAGTAGGGGAAGTGTTGATTTGCTCAAGCAATTATACCACATCTGGGACAGCAGCTGCAATTGGAATTACTACCTGGTTACGTTTATGATAATCTACTGTCATCCTCCAAGTTCCATCTGGTTTCTGTACAGGCCAAATAGGAGAGTTGAATGGGGAAGTGGTGGGAATTACCACCTCTGCATCCTTCACATCCTTGATGGGGGCATTAATCTCTGCAATCCCTCCAGGGATCCGGCATTGCCTTTGATTTACTATTTTGCTAGGAAGAGGCAGTTCTAGGGGCTTCCACTTGGCCTTTCCAACCATAATAGCCCTCATTCCACAAGTCAGGAATCCAATGTGGGGATTCTGCTAGTTCCTGAGCATGTCTATTCCCAATTATGCATTCTGGAACTGGGGAAATAACCACAGAATGGGTCCAGGGACCCACTGGACCCAGTGTGAGACGGACCTGAGCTAAAACTCCGTCAAGCACCTACTCTGACTGGTGGACCACAGTGATGTTTTGGGTCTCCTGGAATTAACCTGACTTCTGAGCCAGTGCCTAATAATCCCTGAAATGTCTGATCATTTCCTTTTCCCCAATGCACAGTTACTCTGGCAAAAGGCCGTAGGTCTCCCTGGAGAAAGGTGGGAGGAAGATTAACAGTATAAATTTTTGGCAGTTAAACAGGATCCTTCACCAAGGGGACCTGGCTTTCTCCTCATTCAAGGGGCTCTGGGTCTGTAAACTGTCTCAAGTCTCGGAATTGATTAAGGGCCATAATTCTCTGCATCTGTAATTTGAATTAGGGTTTTGTTCACTCAACCTAGAACTCTTCTGCTTTTACAGAACCAGAAGAAATTTAGTAGACTGCCCATATATTTCACTTGGAGGAACCTGTAATGGTTTGGCAGTTTTATGTAATTATGAATTCCAAAAATATAAGTTGAATCATGCTTGCAAAGTGATCTGTTAATCTGGGCACGATTAGGTTATGATTAGTGCGTTAACTGGCCCATGTCAGTAGGGCATTGAGCCCCGCCCCTCAGTGGGTGTGGTCTCAAGTATAAAAGGCAAGGCAAAAGACAGAGGGAGCAGATTTTGAGAAGGAGATTTTTGAGAAGCAGTTCTAATGTTGGCGAGGATGCCCCAGGAGAAGAGAAATGATCCGTTCGCCTGATAGTCTACAGCTGACCTTGTGGAGGAAGCGCTAAGCCCAGAAAGAAACATAGCCCTGGGAGGAGAGGAACCCAAAAGGCCTGAGCCCTGGCAGACATCGGCAGCTGTGTTGCTCCAACACATGGACTTTGGTGAAGAAAAAACTTATGCTATGTGGCCTGGTAACTGTTAGCTTCTATCCCAAATAAATACCTTTTATAAAGACCAACCAATTATTGGTATTTTGCAAAGGTTCCCTTTGGCTGACTAATACAGAATTTGGTACCGAGGAGTTGGGTGAGTGCTTTTTGCAATCTCCAAAATGTTGGTACGGTTTTATAAATAGATGAGGGATATTTTTTGGAAGAATTGTGAGATGCTTGATGGAAAAGGCCTAGATTACTTTGCAGAGAATGTTGTTAGTAATATGGATGCTAGAGAGACTTTCTATGATGCCTTAGAAGTAAATGATGAAACTATTATTGGAAACTGGAGGCAAGGCAATCCATGTTTTCAAATTCCAGAGAACTTGTGAAGATTAACTCCTGGTGTTATGTGGTAGACAGAATTTTAAAATGGCGAACCGGAGCATTTAGGTGAAGAACTTTCCAAGGTTAACTTGGAGAATGTGGCTTGGCTTCTCCCTGCAGCTTATAGCAAAATACTAGATGAGTAAAATACGATAAGGACTGAACTTTTGGGCACAAAGAAAACAGAAACTGTTTCCGGAACTTCCAAGTTTCTGGAAATCAAGTTTCCAGATGAAAGTGCCCCATTTGAAGTCTTAGCTAAACCTGGAACTTGTAAATCAGAATTGAAGATGCAGTTAATTCGGAAAGATTTGTGGAAATTTTTACTGTCTGATGGCTTGGACCCCTGCTTCCTGCATGCTAAACCAACAATGTTTTTGAGAGAGCTGTATTAACAAAACCACTGTTCACTTGAACTAAAAAGGACATGGAAAGCAGACATTGAAGGAGAAACAGCTTTAAGGAGAAAACCATGACAGCTGAGAACTGAAATTAAGACATTGCCTTGGGCCATGGGAGGAGCCCCACCCATATGTCCAGAGAGTGTGTGTTTGCCCCACCAGTTGAAGAGGGTGGATGTTCCCACCTGATTTTCTGGGGGAGTTTTGCTGCCCGAGGGTACAGGGAGGATGAAGCACATTCCTCAAAGATTAGGGCGGTTAAGGTCAGCACCCCATAGGTCTGAGAGGGGTGCTTCTGTCCCCCATAGAATAGAGAAGGCCAGGTGGTCAACTCGTTGCTGTGAGAGGTTTGGGCCTGTGTGCCAAAGCTGAGAGAAGACCAGGTGGTCAACTCGTTGCTGTGAGATAGTTGAGCCTGTATGCCAAAGGTAGGGGGAATGTTGTTTTCACCTCACTGTACTAGGGGTGGTAAGACTCTAACCCAAAGATTGAGTAAGGTGTGGAAATCACTCCAACACTCATGGAGGGTGAGGTCTAGACACCCAGATGCTTGATGACGGTGGAACCAAGAGAATGGCTATTGGGCAAGCCTGTGGAAAGGGTGGATCCCGATGTGGCCCCAAGGAGAAGAAACCATCGTCTTAAGAATGACTCTCAAACTTTGAAATCGAATGGTTTACTGAACTGTAGATGATCGATGACATATGTTTAATATCCCAGTTTCTCCCTATGATAATGAAAATGTTTATTCTTTGCCTTTCCATTTGTGTATTGGAAGCAGTTAAATTGTTTTGTAAGTTTCAGAGTTCTACAGCCCGAAGGGATTTTGCATGAAGAGAAACTATTTATTTAAAATGATCATGATATGATTTTGTACATACTGAATTAAGGTTTTTTGAATATTGTAATGTATTTTTGGAATTCAGAGGGTGGAATGTAATGGTTTGGCAGTTTTATGTAATTATGAATTCCAAAAATATAAATTGAATCATGTTTGTAAACTGCTCTGTTAATCTCGGCATGATTAGGTTATGATTAGGGCGTTAACTGGGCCATGTCAGTAGGGCGTTGAGCCCCACCCCTCAGTGGGTGTGGTCTCAAGTATAAAAGGCAAGGCAAAAGACAGAGGGAGCAGATTTTGAGAAGCAGTTCTGATGTTGGAAAGGATGCCCCGGGAGAAGAGAAATGATCCGTTCACCTGATAGTCTATAGCTGACCTTGTGGAGGAAGCACTAAGCCCGGAGAGAAACATAGCCCTGGGAGGAGAGGAACCCAAAAGGCCTGTGCCCTGGCAGATGTCGACGGCTGTCTTGCTCCAACACGTGGACTTTGGTGAGGAAGAAACTTATGCTATGTGGCCTGGTAACTGTAAGCTTCTACCCCAAATAAATACCCTTTATAAAGACCAACCAATTATTGGTATTTTGCAAAGACACTCTGGCTGACTAATACAGTACCCCATGATCTATTAGCCAGCGCCATAACTCTATGCGACTCAGACTATTTTGAGTGCTGCTTTGAATCTGCCTTTCATTGCAGTAGCCACGTCCACCTTTTCTTTGGTGATTAACTGTGGATTCTTGACTTTTACCGGACTGAGATCTAATCATCCCCATAATGTTTAAGGAGTCTAATTCCATTACAATCCCCCCTACAGTCATATCTGGATTACAGAGAATAGCAACCACAGAGCTCTTCAGAGAAGGTGGGGTTAGTCTTACAAATTTATTCCTCACAGTCCTGTGTCCTCTGGACATTCCTGGGGTGGGTGGGCAGGTCTCAAATGGTAAATCCATTCTAGCATTCCAGTCTTTCTAAGTCTTTGAATCCCCTCATCTACTGTATAGATGGTAAATCGGTCACCTCAGACATGCTAGGCCATCGTTTGGTCCATGTTTCAGTCAGCCACCCAAACAAACTGTTAGAGCCCTTTCTAACCCTTTGAGCTGCAGCGTTGAATCCAGGATTTCTGCTCAGTGGGCCCATCAATAAATTCAGCCTCATCCAACTTTATATTCCTTCCACTATTAACCCGTACCCCTAATATCCATTTGTACACATATTCCCCTGATTTCTCTCTATATAAGTTGGAAAACTCATGCAATTCTTTCAGAGCATACCATACTTCCTCATGGGTCACACTTTTTATTTCCCCTTTGGGGGCTTGTGATTTTAGTCTAAGACTAGATCTCAAAGACAAGAGGGGTGGTGGTGTTCGGGGTGTGGAGGAGAAGGAGAAGGATCATAAATGTCTTGCAATTTCTTCTTTGCCTTTGCATTTTCTTCTGGTGAGACAGGATTAATCTCTTCAGGCAGAGGCTGGAGGGAAGGTTCCTCAGGGCAGACTGGAGGTTGGGCAATACATTGCTGGAGTTTGGCTGGTACCTGCTCTTGGCTGGGAGATTCTCTGGGGCAGGCTGGAGGCTGGATGATATAATGTTGACAAGATGTGGTCCCCACAGGGCAGGCCATTGCAGGTTTATCTGGTGAAGTCTCAACAGACTTTAGGGTTCCAGTGTCCCCGCCAATATTATCATCATCCATATGTCTCCACTCCAATCTTCGGGGTTCTACTCCTTTCCAATCAATGTCTTCACTTTAATTGCAGAAACCCTGCGGGGTTGAGATTTTAGTTTCCTCTGTAATTCTGCTACTCATACAATGAGAGTCTGGGTTTGATTTTCAGATATTTCAAGTCGGTGGTTACAGGAGACAAGATTTTCTTTCAGGGCACACATAGCAACTTCACATCATTCATGTGGGATTTAAGTTTCAAATTTGAAGACTTTAGCTCATTTCTTTCTTTTTTTTTTTAGATTTATTTTTTATTTATTATACATCTCCCCCCTTTTGTTTGTTCTTGCTGCATTCATTTTTTTTTTCTTTCTCTGTGTTCCTCTGTGCCTGCCTGTTCCCCCCTGCTGAGTCAGCTCACTGGCGCGGCGGCCCGCCTGCTCGTGGGGGCTCGCCCTTTTTCACGGGGGCTTGCCTTTGCCTGCGGGGGCTTGCCATTTTACCCGCCCGCGGGGGCTTGCCTTTGCCTGCGGGGGCTTGCCATTTTACCCGCCCGCGGGGCTTGGCTTTGCCTGCGGGGGTTTGCCATTTTACCCGCGGGGGCTTGCCTTTGCTTGCGGCAGTGTCCCCTGCCCGCGGTGGTGTGCCCCGCCCATGTCAGCTTGCCCTTTCTAGGCGGTCCGCCCGCCTAAGGAGGCCCTGGGGACCGAACCCGGGGCCTCCCGTGTGGCAAACCGGTGCCCTACCAACTGGGCTATACAGCCGGCCCCTCATCTCTTTCTTTTGTAACTGTATCTGGAGTATCTAGGAGGACCCAGCCAACATCATTATACCTTTTGACTCCACAAAATTTTGTTAAGTTGTTTAAAACACTCTTACCCAGATGCTTGCTTCTTATAAGTGTGGAATAAGTAGTGGAATCCAGGTAAGCTATTTTGTGTATCTCTATTGTCAGCTCACGCCATGGACTGTTAGCAACCTCTATTATTGGAAAGGGAGTCATTAGTACCCTTGAGTCCAATTGGAGTAGAGAGCCAATTAGAAAACTACCAGAACCACCTCAGACATCCCATGTTTAAGACTCTGTCCCTCAAGAACCACTCCCTGTACCAAGCTGTATTAGTCAGGATTCTCTTGGGAAACAGAATCAACAGGAGAAATCTGTCAATAATATGAGATTTTATGAGTCTCTCATGCGACTGTGGGGATGCACAAGTCCAGGTTCTGCAGGCAGGCTGCAAACCAGGACTCCGATGAAAGTCCAATGAAAGGTCCTTTATGAGTCTCTGGGAGAAGTTTACTGTCCAAAGACAAGCTGGGAAAATCTCTCTGAATGTTGAAACCTCTTCCCCTTTTAAGGTATTCAACTGATTGGATAAAAGCGTCACCCATTGCTGTGGGCAGTCTCTTTGATTGATGTAGTTGTAAACTCACTGGTGACCAAAGTCCATAAATGTTCTTGTATTACTATTAGCCCAGTGCTTGCTGCACCAAACACCTGGACACAATTACCTGGCTGAGTTGACACATTAGCCTAACCATCACAAGTCTCAGGGACTCTTTTGCCTCTTTACATGGTGGTATATGTGCTTCTAATATGTGGATTTTTTCTGGACTTTGTTTTCCCGAAACTTGTCTACTTATCCCACCAGCCCACTTCTTTCCACATAGGAAGATATAGGAAGGTATTAGTGAGGATTTTTTTCCCTCCATACAGCTTCTGAGAGTGGAGGCAGGGTAAGGAATGTGGTTTGTTTAACATCAGAAATTTTTCTCTGCTAGGCCAGTAGTTTTCAAAGTTCATGTTTTAAGGATATTTCCTTTCCTTGTTTTGTCAGTGCTTGTGAATTTATGGTATTCTAACAATTTATTGTTCAGCTGGAACAGTTTAAGATGAAAGATTGTATTTTAGTGTCTAGAGGATGGTTCCTTACCTCAGATCCCTGCTACAGCCAGGCAAATCATAAATGGGTCAAGTTGCAATAGATGATGATGCAGAAACTGCGATGAACTGGAGTGTGTGTGCTGCCTAAAGAGAGTCCCCCTCCTTGTGTCCAAATGTTTTTTGACATGGCTGAACACAGTTCAGTATTTCCAGGTATTCCGTTTTTCCAAATATTTTTGTGAAATTATTTAACAACTAATTCTGAAATATAAATACCCTTCCGTGTGACAAAATGGTAAAGCTAATCAAGGGCCATTCTTGAGCCATGGAAAACCAGTTGCTGCCTCTGATTATCGACCATATTGTCTAGCCCTCTCCCACTCCTTGTCTGTTTTGCCATTTCCTAGGTTCTTTACATATTTATATATTCATATAAGATTTATAATACATATTAATATTATATCTTATATGAATATATAAATAATATATTGTTACTCATCACAGCTGTAACCTTTTGTTTCCCTCTGCTTTAACAGTCATAGAAAACCTGTCACTGAAAGATTACAAAATAAAAGGATGATCCAAGCTAGACCAAAACCAAACTCAGTTAAAAAGTCACAGAGGTAGATAATATAAGCCACAGCACAAATAAATACCCTTTTCCTTATGTCCCAAATAACAGACACTTTTGGTCAAGTTAAAGACGGCAAGAATTGTTAGGAATTGGCTAAATGGTCAGACCTAGTTGTGATAGAATTAATACACTCTCTTAGCTTGTGATGATCATGTAAACTGAAAGTAAATGCAGAATTAGAACAAAATAAAATTATATTCTTCTAAGGATCTAAGGAGCATTACAAACATGGAGCAGAGAACTGAGTTCTGAGTGGGGTGCTGAAAGGAAAGGTATGAGGAGGAAGCCCTGCCAGGGAGGGGCACCTAAAGCAGACCAGCTCTGCTTTTTTATGTTTTATATAGTTTCTGTGTTGTTGTTCTTCATAAAATTTGTTTTGAGATAATGGAATGGTTTCTACTGCTAAGTGTCAATAGATTGGTAAATGCTTTGCCTGCTATTGTATTATGCCACAAAGTAAGCCACTGTATGAACTTGTTATCAATAAAGGTGGAAATTAATGAAAAAGTTTAAAAGAAAATATAATACCCATGCACCCAATTGCTCCAAATAATAATAGGCTTAAAGTGAATTATCGGAATTACAATTATAGCCTGTTTTGAAAAGAAATGAGAAGACTGTATATCACAAGCTATTAGGTACTGTTAGAATAGTAATGAGAGGCAAGTTTTCTCATGCTGTTCTGCATCTGATCATCCGCAGAACACAGAAATGATTTGAGTCACCATTTTCTTAATTCTCTCAAGGGTGGTGCATAACAAGCACTATTCTTGATGCATTGAAAAGAAGTTAATTTATTCTATACACTGGATGCCTTAGGGCATTAGAACTTAATTCTCTTAGTGAACCCTGGTTGAGCAAGGCAAACATGCCTTGTTATTGAAATGATGATCCCTGGTATTTATGAGGATATGGATAGTTGAGCACTCTCATAGGCCAATGGTGAGAGTATGAATCGAAACTACCTACCCAGAAGGTAGTTTGTTGATCTGTTTTTAGAGCCTTAAATAAAATTATAGCTATACCCTTTGCCTGATAATGTCACTTTTTATAATTGATAACAAGGAAAAAAATTTAGAAAAGTATTTGTGCACACAGACCTCATAAAATTAGTATTCAAGTTTTTACTATGGAAATTACCAAATTTATAGAAAACAGAGATAAGCATCTTTGTTTTTACCACCAAGCTCAAGAATTCACAATATTCTGCCAATATTGTTTCTTTATTCCCCTGCCCTATGTATATTTAATTTTTTTCGTAGAGTATCTTAAAGCAAATTTCAGACAACATAGCAATGGATCATTATTATGCATCTCCTACTGATAAACTTTTTTTAAAAAGCATAATCACAATGCTATTATCATATTTAAGAAAATGAACAGTGATTTCTTTATATTCCATCTAAATTCAGATTTCCCAGATGTGCCGTTATTGATATGCAGCTAGGTTCATTTATTTCAGTTTGTTTCAATTAGGGCGGATTTTTTCCCCCTTTCTCTCTTTTAACTTATAAAATATTCTAATTTTATAAATTGTTTACCTGGTTCTAAAGTCAAATATAGCAATGTGCAATCCTTGAAGGCTACTGTTCTGTGTTTTCCCTCCTCATATAGGTAATCATTTCAATTTGTTTTTGGTTTACAATTTCATGCTTTTTGAAATCACAACCAACCACATATATTTATCACCTCCTTATATAAAAAGTGTCAATGAAAACAATATCCTGCAGTAAAGAAACATGGTTAATTCCATTTAAAATTACATTTGCTACACTTTTGTGATCATGGAGCCCTTTTCTTCTATTTATGCCGAAAAGACACTTTAGAAAGTGAAGCTCTAGATTATTTTACTTATTTCCCAATTTCCAGGAGGTCAGTATCACTTGAACTAGCACTATTGTTCTTTAAATAATGAGATATTAGGATTCTGTTGGCTCTAAAGTTAGTGTCTCTCTGCCATACTCTAGAGAAGTGTTCTTGAAAAGCACATCTAACCTGATTTGTTTTAACAGTGGTTTCCTCTCAAAAATAATGCTGAGAACTTAATAAGCTCATTCCCAGGTTGCCAGCTGCCAGTGGATAACTCCCAGGTGCTTACCTGAGGGAAAGGATTATCTGAAGAGTTAGAAAAAAAGATAAAAATACACAAAAGTATATGTCAGAAAGGGCTACTGTCTTCCATCCTCAAAGACTCCATGAATCTCCCATAATCCTGGGTAAGGGCAATGCTGTAAGAAATTCCAGTCCTGGCCTTTATGACTTCTTGGGAACAGAGTGGATGCATCCATGACATGGGAGAAGTCCCCAGACTTCCATCTTGACAAACATTATCATTCTCCATAACTGCATGATATCAAGTTTGAAATGAAACAAATAACATTGTGTGGTGAGAAAGGGTGTCTACTTGCTTCAAAGAGGCAATGTTCTAAATATTTAACAACTGCTATGGAATTGACATCTGACATACAGACTGGTACTGACCTTTTATCTGCCTGCCTTTTGCATTCCTCAGGGGTGTACCTTACTGTGTGGTAAGGCGTGGGTGTGGCAGGGGCTTAACCCAACTGGGAATCCTGCTCTTTAGCACACTGGCAGCTGTGTAAAAGGTGTAAGATCTATGTCTTAAGGTGGAACCATTTCAATCATGCATAAGGAAAATTTATATTAAATTAAAAAACTCTACAGGAATGAGGTGGCTTAGAGGTGATGATGAGAAATACTCTGCTGGGAATTAAAGAGATTGAGAAAATCTGAAGGAGGATGACATTTAAGAATTTTATGTGAGGGTTATTTCATTAGAAAAAGAAAGGTTGTTGGGTATGAGATGGATATAGAGTTTTTGAGCCTGTTGCAGTGACCTTAGGTAATGTTTGATCGCCTGTACCAAAAGTGTGTTTGCAGTCATATTAAACTCCGTATCACACATGTTTTCTTTCCAATATCTTGTTTTAAATTTTGCCTGCTGGTTATTAGTCCCAGGATAAATAGAATGTTTTGCATTACCAAATATAGTGAATTTGAATCTGTTGATAATAAAATATCTATTAAAATATTTGCTTTAGAAATATTTCCAGATATCCTAATTTGATAAACATGAAATGTCTTAGATAATGTTATAATATGATAATTTATGCAAGCAGGAAACATTCTTAAAATCTTATCAAAACTAGAAAAATAAATACACATTTTTCTTGGATACATAATCCTTGACTCTAGCAATGTGTAGTTTAGGGTAGGAAAGATGAGTTAATATGTTTTTTTTTTTTTTTTTTTTTTTTTA
>PVKH010035223.1:0-11759 GCA_004027955.1 Chaetophractus vellerosus | reverse complement strand
CCTCTAGATAGAGTGTGCTAAGACGGAGACCTATTTCATGTGACAGAATTACCAAGAATGATTTCAGAGGATACCATATCCAATAGTTTAGAATCAAGTCACAGCTCCTGCCTGTACTCAAGGAGAAGGGCTAATACAAGGGTACTGTTTTCAAGAGTCTGACTTGCTTTTTTGATGCTTGATGAAAGATAACTTTTAGGCTTCACCACTCCCTATTTCCTTTCTATCCCACATCTGGACAAGATGATAAGAAAGCCTGTATGTTCCCTTATCTGACATCAGACAGCAATAGGAGGTCCAACCCATGTAAGCCCCCTGGCCATATGTAGGAACCTCACCTCAACCCCACACCCACCCCCAAATGGAATTAAAACCTCAAGCAAATCTCCTTTCTCTCTTCTCTAAAGCCATTTTGGATCTTATTGGGAGTCTCTCTGCTCTCCCTGGAAATCCTCAGTATGTGAGTAATAAATCTTTTTATACTTTCTTAGAATATGTATGGTGTCATCAGTCTGAACATCTGAACCAAATTTTGTGTGGAGGTGCAGTCCATTCTGTGAGGTGTCTACAGCAGTATGGGCATCATGAAAAAGGAGCTTGGTTGCCTAAATTCAGTCCACCGAAGATGGCCAATAGGAATATGTACAGGGATCTAAAATTTTGTAAATGATGACTTTTAAACAGTATCGAACAAATATTTCAAGCAGTGACTTGAACTCAATGAACCTAAGTACAAAGGATTTAAAATGAACTCCTAACTGCTACTTATTCTGCATTACTCATTCTTGCTTTCATCCATCTATTCGTCCTAGAAGGATTTTTTGAGGATCTGCTGTGTACCAGCCCTGTGCAGGAGGTTAGGGACATAGTTGTACACATGACAAGCAATATCTCTACCTTCACTTTTTCTCAGTTTAGAGGGCAATATAGACAAGTAAACCATTACATCACTAAGAGACAATTTCTACAATGGATCAAATTTGGAGAGTGATGGGAACACTGGGGGGAAAGAACTGTTCCACTTAAATTGTCAAACTAAGTTTCGCAGAGGGAGTGGTAACCTGAATCGAGCACTGGAGGATGAAGAGGAATTAGTTAAGCAAAATATGTCAGCATAAATATTGGGGGAGGGGGAGCCATGGAAAAGCAATTGTGGACAATGATCCAGGAAGAAGCGAGTAATGAGAAAAGACCCAGCAACAAAGAAAGAATAGAAAATATTCATGGAACTAAAAGTATTTCAATAATTTCATATAATGACAGACTGTGTTTGTTCTTTTGATCTGTGAAAAGCAACTCTGAAGTACATATAAAGTGTAGAACATATAATATTATAACCAGAGTCTGTAAATTTTATATTCAGAAAAGTGTGCGTGTGTATGTTTTGTTTACTGCTGAACAAAAGGCAGGCCTAGAGATAATGAATTAGAAACTTTCTGGAATCTCTTCACTTATTATGGGGAGTTCAAACACAAGACTTAATTGTGTCTACTATGTAACGTTAAGATTAGTTTGGTTCTCCAATTTTCTCTGGACCCATCACAATGTAGCATGGGACACTATATATGTGGTCATTATTGCGAAGGCACTCTTTGTTCGGGTTTATGCCTTAGCATCAACACTTAAGAGCTATGTGGTTTTGGGTTTCTCTGAACCTCAGCTTCTTCATTTGTGAATAGGCAATAACAATATTTGCAAAGATATGACTGAGGAGAATATGGGATTTCTTTGCTTACATAAACGATTCCTGTGTTCCATACCCCAGAGCTGTCATTATAATCCACTCCAAAGTTGGGAAGAGATAGCAGAGCTCCTCAGAGAGAAAAGCCCTTGATCCAAACATGGCTTAAAAATGAAGGCTCCCTCAGCCTGAGCAAGGCAGGGCTGCCATCGTTGATTCTTTTTGTTTCGGTGCCGCAGAAACTGTGTGACTTGTGTTTATATTTATGCTGGCATTTGGAGTCTCGGGAGGTGTGACTGAGATATGAAAAAAGACAAGAAGTTTTTGAAAGCCAGAACAAGTATTAGAGTTTGTCTCTTCACTTTGGGCTGACTTCTAAATAACTTTTTTTTTTTTTGATAAGGAAAGCTTTATTTATTTATTTTTAAAATTTGATTATTTTTTTAAATAACTTTTTGAGGACTCGTTCTACACAAGCTTACTAAAGGAGAGGGATCCTGTCTAAAATGATGGTGGGGTAAGGGCAGTGGAGGAGGGTGGTTGGAGAGAAAGAAAGGAAGTCTATAAAGGATGTAAAGTATATTCAAATACGATCTATAATCTCAATCCATATTTATTAAGTATCTAGGTGCAGGGGATTACTTTTAAAATATTATTTAACTTCTTATTGATAAGAAACAGATCAGTGCAGAGTAAAAATTGTCCTAGGGCAACATTAGAAGCAGGAGATTCAAGGTCTTGAAAAAACACATGCTTCTGTGAGTGCCAGATCCTGTGGATGACGTATGTTCTTTGAGATTGGCTGAGACCAGGAGTATAGCACACAAAGGCCAATGTGGCAGAGCAAATCAAACCACCCCTCAAATGTTTTACTGCCCAAAGTCAGCAGTAAAACTCTTCTAACCTCAAACTCAATGGTGTGAGCATGCTTGCACACTGCCACAAATTTATGTACCTTAAGGCTGTCCAAAGAGAGGAGCTGGGGCAACAAAACAGCATGGTTAGCACTTCCAGGGGTTCTTCATTTCCTGATCAGCTTGAAGAAGAGGGACCTGGTGGGAGATGCAAAGATTCATCAGGTTAAAGGGGGCTGTAGTTAGAAATACCATATTTCCATTTCACTGCACATGCTTCCAGCCTAGGGAAGGAAAAAAAAAAAGAGAATTATTACTCTCTTTAATTGTAATGGTTTGCCTTATTCCAGATGCTGCTTCCTGTTGTTCGATATGATAATTGTATATCACACACCCCATTTGCAAAATTACCTTCTAGTGCACCAGTGATGACTCTGTCCCAAAGATTGACACTAACAGCTGCCAGAACCAAGCCAATTCTGCCATTTTATGGAAAAGCAAAGTAATGATTGCTTCCAGATTACTCAGGAGGCCCTGGAAATCGGTAAAATGCTATCAGAAAGTTAGGACTGTCAACAGGGTTCACTTATAATAATGGAGCTCTAAAACCAACCTAATTGTCTAAAAGCAGGAGATCAATTAAATAAATTATGATACAACCTTAAAACAAAGTGCAATATAGCCATTACAATTAAGTAATAAAAGCATATCTGAATGCATGCTCTTGCAGAGTTAAGTTACAGAACACAATGTGCAACAATTTGATTTTATTCTTGCACTATATAAATGTTTAATGCCTGGAATGTTTGCGCGCTCTCTCTCTGTGCCAATGTGCTCACTCACTTCCTTTACTTACGTCTCTAAGCTTACTTTTTCATTGAAGTCTTCCCTGGACACCCCAACTAAAATTCCACGCTCTTCTCAAATGCTGCAATCCTCCTTCCCTTGTTCCTTTTTCCTCCTTATTATTTATGACTTTGTAGCATACTAAATGTATCTGTCAAGGTTCTGGAAAGAAACAGATGGCACACAATCTACAGTAATTGAAAAGAGTTTAATAAGGGTGTGAGCAGATTTAAGGGAAATCAGCAAAAGATAGCAAAGTATACCAAAACTAGCAATAATGGGAAGCCAATATGATCCCAGGGGATGAAGAGGCAAGGGGAGAGAGCAGTTACCAGAACCTGAAGAGAAAGTTGCAATTGCAGAAGAGAGCTGCTGGACAGGAGCTGTGGCCTTTGCAAAGGGACAAAGCCACTGTGAACCCCTGGCCCAACAGGAATAAATACCCTGGCCGTCTCTCCTTCCGCCTTCTGAACTCCTTTCAGTTTTCCCATTTTCTGAATCCATCCAGAGTGCAGAGGACAATAGAGCTGTTCAATGTAGTCCTTAAAGTTCATTCTTCCTGGAACTGTTTCAGATATTCCCAAATGGGAATATCTGACAACTCAAAGTTTACTTATTTATTTTTTATTGACTCACCCCCACTAAAAATGTAATTTCCAAGAAGATATGGATTTTTGTCTACTACTGTATGCCCAGCACCTGTACAGAGTAGGTACTTGGTAAATATTTGATGGATGAATGAATGTTGAATGATAGATAAACATTTTTGTATTTGAGTAATGAGTTTATGGGTGATTTTAGTTTTTTCTTGTGATTTTCTGTATTTTCCAAGTATACTCAATAGACATATACTTTGTTTATAGTAGGAAAAATGGATGGATCAATGACAGGTAAGTGGAAGAGAGAGAGAGATTCTGGTAAGAAAGTAAGGAGAAGGAAGCCATGTCCTATCCTGGAATTTATCAAGTAATAAAACTGGTGTTGTGTTCCCTGTTCTGGATCATGTAGACTCGGTCGTGTCTAGGAAGCTCTGATCAATATTACCTTTCCAGACTTTACAAATATTACAGACCAATTGCCTATATATTATTTATGCTGTCAAGATAATATTTAGGCAATACATAATTAAACAACAGCTAGCTCTGGGGACACAAGTAGAGCACTGATTATAAAAGAAACCAGCCTTCTTTTGACAAAGAGAAGGAAAGACATCCTTCAGGATTTGACAACTTCTTTTTAATAAAACCAGACAAGCAACTTGGCAGCTCCTTTTCCTGTCAGAGGTCCCTAGCCTTTAACAATGCATGCCCCAAATGGATATCATCACACACACTATTATCTAGTTACCTGTAAAGTATAGTTATCGGTATTACAAGCCCAATTCAATCACTGGCCCTAACCACAAAGCCAGCAGTGATTTCTAGCAATGAGTTTCCCAAGGCAGAAGTTATTCTGTCAGCAGCAGAAATGATGCTCGGATAATATGAAATCGTATTTTATTACTTGACTCAAAACATATGTAGTGAAATTCTGTTCAAAGTGCCTCACTGTACCCAAGTTTTACCTGCCCTAGATAGTAGGTACTCCATCAAACAACTGTCATGGTAACACCAAAAGCCTGTAGTAGAGTTGTTATCATTTCACATTCACACCTACCAGCATTTGGAATGGAATGGAATAGGTATTGATTTGCCCATCCAGGTGTACCTTCCCTTTACCACCGTCCAGTTAGGAAATAAATAAGCTTCTAATTCTGTTCACTGTTGTCCCTTTCCTCACCCCAGATGTTGTTCCTTGCTCTTCCGTATGGTAATTGCATATCTAAAACCTGAATCACACAATTGGCTCCTTGCATGCTATAAAACAATAACAACAACAACAACAACAACAACAAAAACCCACCAGATTGCATGAAAGTATTTTGTCAGTCAATAGGAAAAAAAAAAAAAAACCCTAGATGGAGTTTATAAATACCATTAAATCAATGAGGTTTTAAGATAACTTGATTCAGCTAGTTTATGTATTTGTTTATAAGTATATAAACAAACAAAGCTTCTAAGAGAAAGAAGTGAACACTTGACTCTTCAATGTGAGAATTAGCCATTTGGACGAGGCATTTAAGCAAACAGAGAAGGCAGCATGTACAAGAAAGAATGAGGCACATTGAAGGGGCTAAAAATTCTTACAGCTGAAATAAAAGGGAGCTTTTGAGATGGTGGGGTCATTTGGAGAGGTCACTTTACTTCACATGAGGTAGCAGAATGTACAGAATAGGGCTAGAATTAGACCTGGGTTCAAATTCTCAGTTCGCCTCTTAATAGTTTATAACTTTGAGCAAATTACTTATCCACCAGAAGTCTCAGTTTTCTTATGCAGAGAATACAGATGAAAGTAGTACCCTTCTCAAAGGGTGCTGACCCATAGTGGATTCAAAAATCAATAAGTTCAATATTAGATATTATTAAATATTATTGCTGTTATTAGAACTTATTGATCCCTGGTTCTTGGTTCATTCTTTAAAGGAAACAGTTTCCTTTTAGCCTACTGTGGCAGTTTGAAATTTTAAAAATCCCAAAAAGAGAAATATTATGTTTGTAAACTAACCTAGTCCTCTGGGTGTGGTGCACTTTGATTGCATTAAATTCAGATGAGGGGTCTTTGATTAGATTGCTTGATAAGAGGATTTAGTGCTTTTGATTGGACTACATCAGTGAGGCGTGACTCAGGTTGAGTCTCCACTCCCTTGCAGGGTCTGATATAAATGCACACACAGGTGGACAGACACAGAGGAAAGAGGCAGCTGGCATATTTGATTCTGCAGTAAGAGAGAGAGGATTGCTTATACACGAAGCCCCCAAGAGGCTGGGCCCACCGAGCTGCTCAAGAGCAGCCCGACCAGCCCTGCTGTATGCCTGCCTGATACCTTACAGCTGAACTTGGGAAGAAAGCAGAACAGCTAAGACTGATATAGGAGACCCAGAAAGAGCCAAGCCCTATGCCAGCTGGCAGCTGAAATTGGGAAGAAAGTGGAGTAGCTGAGCCTGAGAGAGGAAGCCCCAAAAGGAAGGCAGAGACCACATAGAGATCGCCCACCATCTTGCTTCAACACGTGGCAGGTGACTTTGGTGAGAAAGCACCTTTTATGGTGCCTCGAGTTGGACTTTTCAAGGCCTTAGATCTGTAAGCTTTTACCTCAAATAAATACCTTTCATAAAAGCCAACCCATTTCTGGTACTTTGCATTAGCATCTGGCAAACTACAACACCTACTGTTCATGACTGATCATTTTTGGAGATAAATCAGCCATATTTTAGGGAAAGTAATGTTCTGTACAGAATATCACAGAGACAGTAAGGTGGCAAACAGTGCCACACCATCCTGGATTTGAGGATGGCGAAGTCATTATATTTGTCTATTGCCCTCTCAGGTATTCTCTGGTACTGAAGGAACAGAAGGGAGTTACTGGTCCTTCAGCTTTTATAGCTCCCAATAGTTCCTCTGTTGGTCACCCCTCTGCTAGAATTTTCACTTCAGTGCCACGGCTCAGGAATCTCTAACTATGTCCATGCTGGTTCCACCGTGACACCATGGCTTTAGGTGTGCCAAACTACACATGAAAGAAAACAAAGGAAAAGTGGCTTCTCTTTGTTTTTCTAACCACAGATTGCAATTTTCCCCCTTAGTTACTACAGTGAACATTGATAAATGAAAGTCAATACGGCTTTATTGACTCAGAGCATAAGGGGACTTGATTTATCCCAGATTACCGCAGGAAAAAAAAAATACAGGTATGTCCTTTACTATAAATAAGGCAAATTACTCTCTGCGAATTTCATAACTTCAATAATGCTGGAAACATACTGATTCAAGTGTGTGTGGC
This sequence comes from Chaetophractus vellerosus, assembly GCA_004027955.1. NCBI lineage: Eukaryota > Metazoa > Chordata > Mammalia > Cingulata > Chlamyphoridae > Chaetophractus > Chaetophractus vellerosus. The sequence goes on along the minus strand of PVKH010035223.1, from coordinate 4,498 downwards.
AAAACTCTTCAATCCTAGCAATCAATTGCCTATAGGGCTAACATTTTCTAACATGTTTTAAGGCTTTGAAGTTTAAAACTGCTATTTTTCATTGCCCACACTGACATTTCCACCAAGCTCTCCCTAGCTAAGCCGGTACCTTGACTTGTTTAATCCAAACAGCACAGCTAGGTCTTCAAAGTTTCTGAAAACAGTGCAAAGAGCAATGTATAATCTTCTATTTCCCATCCTCCTTTAAGAAGCTGCAGGTAGCTATATCCCTGTTGTGGAAGGAGAACTATAGGAACTTGGGTCCAGAAATTGCCTCTCAATTTTTTTTGTGAGTGCTGCTATGTCAGCATTTAGTTTATTTAAAAGCAAATAAACAATTGATAAAAGCACATTTTTATAAATGTACTATTAACTATAGTCCATAGTTTAACTTAGGGGTCATTGTTTGAATACTGCAGTTCCATGGATTATTTTAAGTTTTTAAAATTTTTATTCCTTTACTACATATACACCCGAACATTTCCCCTTTTAACCACAAAATACCAATGCAAGGCGTTAATAAAAGGGTGGTATGTGGGAATCCTGTATTTAATGCATGATTGTTCTGTAAAACCACAACTTCTCTAAAAAAGAAAAAAAATCAAACAAACAACAAAAGCCTGGTTCCTTCTGTGTATGTAAATGGAGTTTGAGATTAGGTTGATTCCAGATTAGAAAATAATTGAAACTATTGCTTTCTTTGTTGTGCTATTAGGCTGATAGGCAGGGAAGTTCTATTGTTAAAATTTACTGGACTTTCCACAAGGCATTTTACAGATACTGTTTTATGAATTTATTATGAAAGAGATTTTAAAAAAAGTAAGAGCATTTGGAATTACATGAAATCAAATTAAGCTATTGGTATCAAATTGGGTAAATATCATCACTGGTACACAAGGGCCTTGGACTTAGAATTGACCTGGTAACAAATGAAAACATAAACAGTTCACTTTGCAAAATTTTGAATAATAGAAAACTGGAAGGAATAACTTGTGAATTATATGACAAATCAAAATTTTAAGGAATTTTGATGAAATTAATCATGGACCACAACTATAAAGAGAAAAAGGGGCAAAAATAAATTAGTGCACCTTTAATTATATGCTTTATTCAAATGCTATGATGTAATCCTTTCAACAGTCAAAGAAAGCGGGCAATTTTCACCCATATTAAAGATCAAGAAACTAGAGCTTTGAAAGTTTAAGTTATTTTTCCAAGGTCATAAATCTGATGAATAGATGAGGCAGAATTCAAAGCCATTCATTTTTCCATTTTATGATATGAATTTTCATGAAAATAAACATAAAATCCTGAATGGTGGTCAACAACTGAGACAGACAGAGAATAGATTTAAAATATGTATATTTTGAGAAAATGATTAAGGATTATTTTAACCACAAAACAAGTAACAGCTAATAATGTGACATCAAAATATTAATCTTAGATTGACTTAATAGACTAATACGGTCACATAAAGTGTTAATTCTACTTTATTTTAACTGATGATATTATATCTCTGGTGCTTGATTCAGGTTTGAATAGCACATGTTAAGAAGCATTTTTTAAAATGAGCAAATGAAAAATGTTATCTCAAAACTATGGCATTTATTATAAATATCACTCATTATTATTGCTATCAACACCTTCATCACCATATTTTCAAATCCTACCTTTTATTTACTCTCTCTCATATGCTAGCCACAAGTCTGAGCACGTTGTACATGTTACCTCACCTGATTCAAATACCTGTTGGATCCAGTCTTCCATCCTTTTTCCCCTTTACACTCCAGCCTTTACAGTGCCTCACCTTGCCTGCATCATGCACCACATACCTCTTGCTTTCGTCCATGGGCTTCTCTAACATCTTAGTTTGAGATGCCTGAGTGAAAATCCCTCGGTCATCCCAACTCTCAGAAACCTGGAACTGTGAAAAAGTTAGCCCACGGCCAATGAGATGTGGGAGATAGTGGATAAAGACCACCCTCTTCCTTCCCTGAGGTGGAAAATTCTGAGGGGTGCCCTACACAGCACCGGACAGGACCAAGTCTCAGTTGCCTACAGTCAAGAGATCAATAATGTACCTAGAAATGGCTCTTCCTCTTTCTCTATTTTACTCTTCTCGGTCTAATTCCTTGTACTCTCTCTCTAAAATAATCTGCCCGAACATAAGTCTTTATCTCAGACTCTATTTTTAGAATAAATCTAGTCTAAGACACCATCTAATCTTCATGATGCCTTATAAATGAGGTGTATATTAACATTTCCATTTTATAAGTGAGAAATCTAAAGTTCTAGAAGGTTAAGTGACTTGCCCAAGGCCATTCTGGTTATAGGAAACAGAGATTGTTTTTGAATTCTGTTTGTCTTCTTCAAAAGCCATGCTCTTAACCACACCATGTAGTTTTCTTTTGGGGGCCAACTGAGGAAGGTGGACAGTTCTGGAAGAACAGAATAGCTAAAGGCGTTCCTTCAAATAATTGAAGTGTTCTCGTGTAGAATAATTTTAAAAGTCTAATTTTACAGAAAGATCTAAGAAGGTATCAAATGCCTTCCCACTGATGGGTTGAATAAGGTCATTGCAAAGCAATTTTCTGAAGTCCTATAATAGGTAAATCCTCAGTCAAGACACATTTGATTGTCATTTCTAGTGATCAATAAAAGATCAGTGTGATGATCTTTTTGATGTGTCAACTTGGCTAGGCTACAGTCTCCAGTTTTTCAATCAACTACTAATCTAGGTGTTGCTGTGAAAGTATTTTGTAGATTTTATTCAGGTCCATAATCAGTTGACATTAAGTAAGGGAGATTCATCTAGATAATCGGGTGGGCCTAATTCAATCAGTTGAAAGGTCTTGAGAGCAGAGCCTCCCTAAAGAAATTCCTCATATGGACAACAGTTAAAGCCCGTGCCCAGGAGTTCCAGGCTGCTTTTCCTGACAGCCTGCCCTACAGATTTCAAACTTGCCCAGGCCGCACCCACTATCCTGTAAACCAATTCCTTATAAAAACCTCAACATATATATATCTCCTTCTGGTTACGTTTCTCTGGTTGAACCCTGACTGACATACTCAGATATCAGCAATCCCCTGTGGTTCATGTGCCATTTGGCAAAGATAATATATAAGAAAAAATGTAGAGTTTTACTTAATATGATAAAACAGTTATTAGATTTAAGCAACAATACATTTTAAATTAGTATGAAAAGGGACTGTTTCAGTTCCCTAGCTTCCAATACAAATACCATTCAATGGATTGGCTTAAGCAATGCAAATTGGCTTACTGTTTTGAGGCTAGGAGAAGTTCAAACTCAAGGTATCAACAAGGCAAGGCGGTGCTTTCTCTCAGAAGACTGAGGCATTCTGGGGCTGGCTGCTAGTGATCCTTGGTCCTTGGCTTTTCTGTCACATGATAGTGCACATGGTGGCCTCTCTTGGCTTCTCTTTACTCTTCTGTGTCCCCTTGACTGTCAGCTCTGGCTGCTCTCTATCACTTTCTGTTTCTCTCTGTGAACTTCCCTATACGGCCTTCAGTGATAGCTCGAGACACATCAGGAGTCAGTTGGGCCACATCACAGCAATGGATTAAATATAAGAACCTGTTTTACTGTGGTACATAGCTCCAAGCTACCATAGGGACCTATATGTAATTGGATATTTCCTGTTCTGCATGTTATGACCCCAAAATTTTTTACTTTCTTATATTTGTTATTTGGAAATAAATACCTGAATATGTATAATAAGTATAAAACATATATTAAAACATCTGAATATATAATATATAAAATATATGTAAAAATATAAACTATACATTAAAACTTTATTATTTTATTGATTATTGAGAACTGTTAAGTGAGAAAATCCATGCCGGTGTTTCTGTCAATTTATACAGAATGAGACAAGAGAGATGCAAATTTTGATAAGACAGGTAAGGAAAAGTTTTCAAAATATCCGAATTTCCCAGGAAAGAGAGACCTTCGCAGAGTGTGATAGGAAGACTGTGCTGCATTCCTTATTGTTGGGGGCTGTGGCAGTTTGAGATTATTTTAGGAATCCCCAAAAGAGAAAGATTATGTTTATAAACTCATCTATTCCTCTGAGTGTGGTACCTTTTGATTATATTAAATTCAGCTGAGGGGTCTTTGATTAGATTACCTGTTAAGAGTGAGTTAGAGCTTTTTGATTCCCCTATGTCAATAAGGAGTGACTCAGGTTGCATCCCCACCCTCTTGCTGGGTCTATAAATGGGCACTCACACGGACTACGTACACAAGAAGACACACACAGAGGAGAGAACTTTGTCATTATTTTATCCTGCCATGTGACAGAAAGGAGGACGCTCAAATAGCTTAAGCCCTTAGGAGCAATGGACCATTTTCCTGATAGCTTATTGCTGACCTTAAGAAGAGAGCAGAGACTGATATAGGAAGCCCTGAGAGACAAGTTCAATGCCAGGCTGCAGCTGAGATAG
>PVKH010035222.1:0-11759 GCA_004027955.1 Chaetophractus vellerosus | reverse complement strand
GGGGGGGGGGGGCGGTTAAAAATGGATAAAAGTAAAATAAATAAATCTTTAAAAAAAAAAAAAAAAGTCTGGATTCTGCTGCCCCAGCCAGCCTTAGCTCTGTCTGCCCTGCTAGCAGGTGTGTGGCGATGGGCACCTTGACCTGACGACTCTGCCTCGGGATCTGCATCTGCAGGAGGGGCTCGCTGCATGACCACCTCATAGGGCAGTGATGAGGACGTGAGTTAGTGCATAGAAAACTCTTGGCTCAGGGCCTAGCCTAGAGTGCATGATACCGATAGAAGTAGTCACAGTTTCCATTCAGCCCTAACTCCTTAAGCATAATTGGTCTTTCAAGAATTTGGAAATCTCAGAGTGAATATCAATTCCCTTACCTTTCAAATACCCCTTCCTGCCAGGACTTTTCCAAGGTCCCTATCTGGGGTAGAGAAGTATTAGAAAATTGTTTTCTCTCCTCCATAAATTGTATAGTTTATTTGGTGTGAGAGATTTCTCAGTTAGAATTTACTTTTGGATCATCAAAATTGTTGGTTAAGACTTTGCCATCCACTGGCACAAACACCAATTGGCCCCTTAGCTAAATCTAGGAAACGCCCTTGTCACTAAAAGGTGGTAATGATTGCTTTTCACCTGCTCTTTCTGTTGGTTTTGCAGCTTTAATCGCCTCGACTTACCTCCTTACGAAACCTTTGAAGATTTACGAGAGAAACTTCTCATGGCTGTGGAGAATGCTCAGGGGTTCGAAGGGGTGGATTAAGCGCCCCCTGCCGCAGGGGTGGTTGTTCGTCAAGCAAGTTCTGCTTGCACTTGTGACAGACTTTTGCAGAGACATTGGCAGAAGAGCAGGTGCTCGACGTGGCTCCTGAGCAGGGCCTTCTCCTGTGCACTTGCCCAAGTTCAGACACGGGCACCTGGCCCCAGGGCACGTCCCTGCGTTTTCCACAGCAACTTATCAACTGGTTGATGTGTACGCTAATTACATTTCAGGAGGACTTATTCTATTTATGTTGTGCCTCTGTAGGCAAAGCCCTTAATAAATATTTTGCATACTTTCTAATGACAATGAATGGAATTAATCACTCTACAGGTATAGTATTACAACTCATGTTTACTTTTTAAAATGATTTAGACCGATTTTTAGATTTTATTTCATTACAATTAAAGATGTCCCATGTACTTGGAAAAGTGAGCATACACATATATTTTTTTTGTATTTGACTTTCATACCAGGCTTAATGTCAGTGACATTTTTATTTTTAATTACTTTGATACCCTCATTCTCCTCCTTTATTAGAATTGAAGGCTGATTTTCATCCAAAAACCTTCTACGGACAAGTACTTGGAGAGAATTTCAAATATAACATTAGGCATAATGGTATTTTTTTTCCATACCCAGAGAAGACGAGAACAAACTGGATATTACATTCTTGTACAAATTTAGCATCATAGCTACTGGCTGAGAGAATTGTAACAGCATGACAAATTTTGTGTTGACTTGAAAGAAATCGCACCATTATTCCTTAGAAGTAATTTCGTGTGCTATAACACATTGAGACAGGGTTGGACTCTCTTTTCTCATGAGAGAAATTACTTAACACTTCCTGATACTGTACAGTAATTCTTTTATTAAGTTTTCCTCTTTGCTGTTTGTAGTAGAGACATTTTGAATGAAACTTGGCACTGCTTGATTTGAAACTGTGGAAACCAGATCTGTTTAATGTCCTGTTTGTAAGTGTTTGCTAGTGGTAGCTAAAAAAAACGGTTTTTGTTCTAACTGCACCAACTCTGAAGGCACTTTATGTCCTACATGAAGGTCATACCTGGTTTTTGGTATGTTTTGGTTTGGTTTTGATCATAAACATTAAATGTGACGATGATTCCTTCTCCCCGCACACGTCTTTGTGGTGCAGTATCTATCCATTGTGAATCTGGCTGCTGCTAATATCTCAAAACCCAGATGGCAAGCTGAGCCTGTAGCTCTTTCTTAATTGTTCTGTAATTTCTACTCAACTACAAAGATTTATTTAATAGAGACTTACTCTAACCGAGTTTTGTTACCTATGACGTGTTGCATGCTTAAATACTGTGCAGAGTTTTATCTATTACGTGCTAGATTAAAAGTGGGAGAGAAGGCACGATTCGATCCACTGCAGTTGAGCTGGTGACCTGGTAGTGGTACAGGACTGAGGGTATCTGTGCAGCTTCTTTCCCACTTCCTAAGTCCTGTTATGGAAGTCTGCCGTGTTTTGAGAGAACCCCCAGGACGGTGCAGGAGCTCAGCCACCCTGACGTCCATGTGGCCTGGGCTGTCCTAATCCCTGTCGTGGCAGTCGAGGCCTTGAGAGATGTGATGTCTTTCCAGTCGTGGGTTATGACAAAAAATGTTTTTCATGGGAATCATTTGTTATGTAAGAAGGACCTTTTGGAATAAGAAAATGCTGCTTTCCCCAGCCTCTCGTGGCTCGCAAGAAGCCAGGGATGCTTATGGTTGTTTAAAGGGGCACAGGGCCTGAGGTTCCTAAGAGAGGGTTCCACCTTCTGTTAGTGGCTCCCTTTTCATAGAAGGTTTAAAAACATCCAGTTGTAATCAGAAAAATGTAAGTAATTATGAAAAATAATATTGCTCATGATACTTACCTATTCGTGGGATATTTTCCCTACAGTCAATGTAACAATTGACTCAGTGGCCAAAATCCCCTTTTTGTAAGCCGCATCATCCAGTCAGTTTTCTTTTTAAAAAGTATGTCAACACCTGAGTTGAACAGTGTGCTTTGATGGTTTTTGAGACTGATCATATAATTATAGGGAGAGAAATCCAACAATTCTATTCTGAAAACTGGGGTTCTTCTGTCATTTTGTAAATTGTGTATTCAAAAAATCAGTATATCCACTAAATGCAAATTAGGCAAAGTATTGAAAATATGAAAGAAGAATCATTCTGCAACAATATTTCTAAACCAGGAACAGATGAGAATTATCAAAACATACTTTCATGAATACTTGAAAGTTAGAAATTGTGAATGACAATTCAGTTAATCTATCCCTTAATAATATCTGATTTTAAAGATTGCTGGGTTTGAGGGTTTTGTGTGTGTGTGGTTTTTTTTTTTTAAGTGAAAATCAGCAATCACTCAGTCTCAGCAATTTCACTCTTTGTTTTTCTAAATCTTGACCACTTTCCATCCTCTTCAGGACATGTATACAGATGGCAATAAAGAAAATGTGCTGCGTGGAGAGCAGATTGCCTGGTTGGTCCTTTGCCCTCTGCCCCACTCCCATCAGCAGGCACTTGGTAGAAGGGCAGGGCAGCCTCTCCCGGGTTGTCCTCCACTGCCCACGCTGCTCTGTAGTCCAGGGTCTTCATAGCCTCTGTTTTCTGCAGGCCAGAGAAATCACCTTAATCCAGTTTTCTTAGTTCCCCACGGAAGATATCATAGGTATGGAATAGTTTACCGTGAGATTAAGAATTAAGTTCCAAATATTGCATGTTGAAGCTGTTTTAACATCAGTTATCATGGCTGCCTGTAGGTCCTGGTATCTGTTCCTAACCCTTGTTTGCCTACAGATGAATTTGGAAGCTCTGCCTGGTGCCATTAACTTCAGATAATGTGCTGGTTTTCTACCTGCTGTCTTCGGTCTTAGGAAAACGATGAGGCATTGTCTGTTTTAAAGTTGTGTTCAGTTTCAGTGCTTTTCTTTTTTTTTTCCAAAACATTTACAGTGGTTTAATTTTCTGTAGCAAGTCTTCTTAAAAATCACAAGAATGTAAAATATTTAGTTTTTTTTTTAATTCCAAGACCCTTTGTTAGCTGATATCACATATCCCTAGGGTCAGATGGCAAATGATATCACACAACTGACATGAATTATTCCTCCCACCTAAGGACACAGTGACAGATTCTGAAATGATTTGCAAAATATTTGAACTACTTTCTGCATCTCATTCTTACATAGACAGCCTGTACTATTATTGTTTGATCTTGCCGTTCCAAACTGGCTGTCTTGAAAGCCAAGTTCATATGCAGCAAATTACTAATTATTCTAACAGTTACTTTCTGTTTAACAGTTGACACTAGTATTTTCCTAAGAGTCAGGTATCTCACCTCTGAAATTTTAATATCTATAAGGAGAACCTGGTTAATCAGTTCTCAAACCCCTACCCACTGGGCTAGCTCTCCTCTTTCCTTGCCCCTCTCCTCCTTGCCCTGTCTGCCTCCTCAGAGAGAGAGGAGGGGAGATGGTGCCTGGCATCGTTGCCTGATTTGCCAGTAGGGGGAGCTGTCTATGCAGGGTAACTGCCTGGCCTGGCCCTTCCTGCCCCACAGAATCTCGTGATGCACTACCTCTGTCTCATTCAGGCTTTGGGGTACGTCCTGATAAGTCATGTCAAAACTGCCAATTTCAGGTCTGAGATGTGTTTTTTAAAAATCCTAATAAATTCTACTTTGTACTTTAGATTTTAAAACTGGGGAGAAAATGTGATATACTTTGGACCACATTTTTTATTTATAGAAGCCTTAATGAACGGTGTATATACATTTGCATTCTCATATCCCCATCTACAATGTTTTCAGTGTGTCAGAGAAAATGCTGTAGCATTAGGACGTGAGTTGGATAATGTTTTATAGGAAAGGGATAGATTTCTCTTTGTGTGGAATTTCCCAAGAAAACCTCTCATTAGACATCTTTCCTTCATTAAGATGTTAAACTCAAAGCAATGCATGTTTCAAGTGCATGTCTTTTTGTCCGTTGGATTTATGTTTGTAAGGAGTAACAATAGGAATCTAACAACATGGCTATGGGCTACAAACCTCTGGTGTGCTGCATTCTCAACTTTTATCAGCGCATCACAAGCCTTTCTCATGCTTATAACCATAGCCATGACCATGCCCGTGCATGTGCCAGTTTGCTCCTCTGACTCAGACTAAGTTCACCTAGATTGTCACCATTTCCTACATGTTAACTTTGAGTAACTTTGTTCTTTTACTATGTATGTAATATATATATACATATATGCGTACCTATGCTGTTCAAATATATTTGTGTAGCATTTTTACACCTTTGAGTTATCTGGTTTCAAAGAGAAGTGAGAATTTAGTCCCTTCTACAGTTTTCTCCAAGCTGTGTCCTGAGAATTCTAACCCTCAGAGCCTGAGAGAACCTCAAGAAGATGGGGTTAATTTGTTGTCCTTTCTTAATTCAGGATCTGTTATCAAATGAAACATGAAAACAACAGTGACTTTTAAGGTGAAAAAAGTTTCAAGCATTCCAAATGAATTCTCAATGTTTCATAACTTTTTATTATAAAACCACCTCCTAATATACCAAGTATTATTTGATATGGTGGTTAAAAACCAAACTACCTTGAAATTTTTTAAAGACAACTTATGGACAGTGCTCATTTTCACAATCAGAATAGCTTTAAAATATGGTTAAATTTGATACAGGAAAAGTTTTAAGAACAAATCTTTTTGCTTTTCATTTTTCTTGAGAGATCTAAAGAGAAATTGTAGATTGTTTCCTGACAGCAAAAGAGTAATGTGACAAAATGAAGTCGTTGTAATGAAGTGATGCAACTTTTCAAATATTTAATAAAGAATTATGGAAGCTGGAACACTTTCTATATCAAATATGGGTTGTCTGATTTAAAGCTTATTCGTGAACGCATCATTTTAATTGCTTCAGTGGGGTTTAAATTCCTGCAGATTTACAGAATGTTCATTTCCTTAATTTCTCTAAAAGTTCCACATTTTTAAAAATATCAAGTCAGTCCAAAACACATGGCTTACACTTAATAAGAGGATGCACATTTGTTATCTATTTTATCTTTTCATTAAACTTAAGAGTTAATGGTTTTGCATACACCTTTATAGTCCCTGCTAGTGCATTCCTGGATGGATACATTTCACCTCGTTTTCAGCCAACCAACCCTTATCTTGTGTGAGCGTTAATGAAGTCCAACATGATTCTCAGAAGACAGATGATAGCAAAAACCAAATCTTGTGTCAATTCCCTTTTCAAACTTGTGGCATATTTTTCCCATGCCCATTCAGCCCCCTCAAGTAATTTGGTAGGCTCCTGAAGAAAGTTACTAAGCCCCTCTTGATGGCCTTAACTCATCCCCTGGGACTGCCAGGAGGTAACATCCAAACGGGCCCTAATTCCCGAAGTCCTTGGCTTCTCGTGACTTGCCTTTTTTCAGTGAACAGTGGATGGGATAGGGCCAGAAGACTGCCAGCAGCCCCAAGTCCATGCCTCTCCTCCAGGCTTCCATGCACAGACAAGGGAGGAACGGTGGATAGAGCAGCCATAAGCTGTGGTGGGTTCTTTCTTAAAACATAAATGGTGGCATAAATAGGAATAAATTGTCCATCAATTACAGTTGCTAGTCTAATAAACTGTTCATATCCTGCTCTGAAGAGTGATCTAGCACATCTGCAGTTTTTAAGCCCCTTGTAAAAATGTGAGTGGTGGGAATGGATAGCTGGGAATTGTAAAAAGAAAAGCTCTCCCATGGTTTGCCCTCCTCCAGCAACCAGGGGTGGAGTCCCTGGGGGTGAGAGTGCAAAAGCCACTTTCTTATCCTTTCAGTTCTCCCTTATCTGGAAGAGAACAATTCTCAAAAACTGAGCTTCCAGAGGACCAGGCTGTGGGATCGAAAGTATTTCTAGGACTCAAATTACTGGACAGAAAAAAAAAGTGGGTTTACTTAAAAAGCCAATACAAAGTCCTTCAGAAGTAGATTGTAGGATTCTGCTGGGACCTGGTGGGGACGCCCCGCCGGTCTGGACTGAGAAGTGAGATTGAAGAGGCCGGTTTGGATTCTTTGTAGACCTGACCTTGGGCCACATTGGGGAAAAGGTAAATTAGCCCCCAGAAGCTGGAGTCTGTCCTTTCTGACCCAGCCCCTTTGTGATGCCCCCCCACCCCCAAGTTGTCACCCATCCTTCCTGTCCCCATGCTGCTAATGCCCCTCCTTCCCTTTCCCCTACAAATCCCAGCAGGGCTGGAGACACAGGCCCGTGGAGGATAAACTGGCAGGCTAGCGAGGGGCATGGAGACAAGGCCTCCAGCCCTCAGTGTTCAGAGAGGACGTCACACACCCTGCCCCGTGGCTCATCACGGCCCCCCGCCCTGCGGCCTACCCTGCCTCAGGCCCAAGTATCAGGCTCAAGCATGTGGTGGGCACACAAGGAGGCAGTCCTGCAGAGCGCCGTGGCCCCTCGGGGCCGTCTCGAAGCTTGAGCTGGCTGTTGAACCTCGGGAAGGTGTCCCAGGAGCGGGCGTTCCAGGCGTGCTGTTGTAAAATGTTCCTGGGCCCCAGGCACTGTGCCCCACTGTGGAAAACAGTTTGGCAGTTCTTCAAAAAGTTAACGGTAGAATTACCGTGTGACCCGGCACTGCCACTTCTAGGAATATACCCCCCAAAATTGAAGGCTGGGCCTCAAACAGGTGCTTCCACACCAGTGGTCAGAGCAGCAGCGCCCACAGTAGGCAGAAGGGAGAAGCAACGCGAGCGTCCATCAACGCTGGCTGGATAAAAGGGGGCGTATTCACGCACGGTGGAATCTGCTTGTAAAAGAATGACGTTCTGCAAGGTGCTGCCACGTGGGAGAACCTTGAAAACATGCTAAGTAAAATGAGCCAGAAAGAAAAGGATGAATAGCATCTGCTTCCACTTCCGTGGAATATCTAGGCTAGGCAGATTCACAGAGACAAAGTAGATTAGAGGTTACCCGGGGCTGGGGAGATGGGGAGTTACTGCTTAATGGGTGCAGAGTTTCTGTTTGAGGTGATTGTCGCACAACACTGTAATTGCCTCCAAATCATACACTTCTTAAAAAATGTTTAAAATAGCAAATTTTATGTTACCACAAATTTTTTTTAATATGAGAGACAAAAAGGTGGTAGATCCTATTTTCAAACAGTTACAGGGGCACCGTAACTTGCAGTTTTGCAGTCTTGGGTGCTTTGCTCTCCATTTAAATAGTGCAAGAGCAGGCAGAGGGGGTATTGGGGGTGGGGGAGGGGCACGTTTTCCCCCAAAGCTTTCCTGCTCACCCCACCACACCCCGATGCTTGAGGAAAGCCTGTTTTCCCTCCCTGAGGGAAGGGCTCACTCAGGCAGCTCCCTTCTCGCCAAGGTGAACAGACTGAGTGGTGGAAACGATTTAAGGTGATGAGTCAGAGAGGTTAAAGGGAAGTTACACGTTAGGGCACTTTCTGAACAATGCCCTTCTCTGGGAGTTTTAAATCGCCCAGCTCGAGGAAGGTAGTCTCCATTCCTGCTTGCCCTGGTGCAGACTGAATGCCCAAGCATGCCAGAGGAAGGAGATTCTGCCGGGCTCATCGTGGGCCTTTTCCTCACCCTCATTTCTCTGAGACCCGGGGGTGCGCTCTCCATGGGGGTCACTCTCTATGTGGCAGACAGCGTTGGGCAGGAGGACAGGCTTTCTTTTTGTGTCCAGGAGCCGGGATTTGTTCTAATGTGTTACCCCCAGGGACGGCAGCGCCCTGGAGGTGCCAGGAGCCAGCACAGCTCCGTATCTGGGTGGGCCCCGTGCCAGGGCTCCCTTTCTCCTCTGCCCAGAACAGGATGGCAACAACTGGGGCACGTGTCTACTGCAAGCAGGAGGGGCAGGAGGGGTAAGGGGTTCGGCCTGGCCGAGCTACCCCCTCATCCCTGCCCCCGGCACCTGGGCTGCGGCAGAGGGGCTACTCACCGGACATGGCAGGGAGGGCAGGGGGCAGTGCTAAGAGCCCAGCTGGGGCAGCGGGGGGTGGTGCAGAGACAGCCTCAGCGCACCCCCTACCACCATGCCCCGGGACAGGGTCCCCAGGGCTCCACCCTCCTGACTCACACTCAGGCAGAAAACCCGAGGGAAGCCAAGCTCAGAGACGGCTGCCAGACCCAGCCTGCCAGCAGCCGGAGAGGGGCCGCCTCCTCGGGCTCATGAAGGGGTCTCACAAAGCTCAAAGAACCATGTGGCTGCCCGTCCCTAGGCGCTTCTTAAAATGTGACCGTCTAAAAGCCAGACAGAAGAAAGCATGTGGAAACGTTCCATCCAAAAAGAGAAAAAAAAATAAATCCGTAATTTAGCCAAGTCCAGGGGGAGAACATGGAATAAATCAACCAACAGAGCCTTCAGGGGACTCCAGCAGGCACATGAGGCTGACATCACCCCAAAAACGGGCACAGCGATGCAGAGGCCCTAAGAGCCCCTCATCCCCCACAGGAGGGGCCGGGGGCAGGGCCTCAGCCTCGGGGCAGGGCAGGGAGCCGGCTGGCACTGTGGGGGGGGAAGGGGCCAAGGAACACAGAGAGGGGAGGTGCTTGACACCTTAATAGTCAACTACAGGGTTTGGAGATTTCGGGGCTGGCCTTGGAGGCGGGGAAGCTGGGACAAGCCTGCTTGCATTCCCACAGGCCACAGAGTCCAGAAGCTCCCGCGCCAATTGGACTGGACGCCAGCATGGCGCCTATGGTCTCCTCATGCCCCCCGGCCCTGCTTCTACCCAGCAGCAGTGGTAAAAGGCTTCAGGAGTTAGCCTTTCAATGTAACTTTATCTCTTTGGGTTTAAAATAATCTTTGGAGGTTCAACATTCAGTCAATTTATAGATGATGTGCTCTTCTAAGGCTTTTACCTTCAGAGGGGCTTGGGGCCCAAGGGCTGCTGAGCCCCCAAAACCCCAGCCGGGGTCTGTCTCTCTCCCCGGGCTGCTCTGACCGGGGCCCGGGGATGCTGCCCCTTCACCTGTGCAGGCTCTGCACATGCCGCAGGGTCGAGCCCTTCCAGGGCTCAGGGCCCACCTCTGCTCTTGTTGGCTTCACCTGTCCCTGACCCTGGGCTCTGACGCTCACTCAAGCCCTGCCCAGGACAGTCAACCCTGAAGCTTTTGGCCAGGGGTCACTGCCCCAGTGCCCTCTCGGGCAGGCTCCTCTGCTGCTCTCTGTCACGTTGCCCACGACTCTAACACTCACTGGGGACTGTCCTTGGTGGCATAGCAGCAGTCCCACAATGACCTCCCAGAGGTCCTGAGAAGTGCGACACTCATCCCTGCTGCTTCCAGCTCTCCTCCCACCCTCTCCTTTGAAATATTTTCCCTGACCAAATCCCAGAGAGGTGGAACACGGGATGTCAGGGAGACACAGTGAGTGCCCGCACCCTAACTTTGTTCCCTTTTCTCCTGTTTCCGTCGACTGGGAACTCCCCTTGGGGCACCAAGGCTTTAATAAAAGTCTATAATATGAATCATCTAGATTTAGCTCGTAATACATAAAGAGAAGCTTTTAGAAAGGACAAAAATCTCTTGTCTCTCAGTAAAGCCTGGCATCCAATGCCTTTTTCTCCCTCAGGACTAAAGACAGCACAGCAATTACTTTATTTTCCTTCCAATGTTTTATTATGAAAATTTGCAAGCATGCAGAGAAGATTCTACCATTGATCTTTCAAAGTTCTTCTTATCACACATCTATCTGCCTATCCATCCTTTAATTTGTCTTGTTATTGAAGCATTACACAGTAAGTTGCAGAAATCAATTTGCTGCCTCCAAATACTTTAGCATGCATATCATTAGCAAGATTGTATTATTTACTTAGGTTTTTTCCTTTTGAGGTAAAATTCACATACAATCTCAAGTATACATTCACTGAGTTTTGACAATTGCATCCACCTGTGTAAACCAAATTAGTATCACTCCAGAAAGTTCTTTCATATCCCTTCCTAATCAATCCCCTGCCCCATGCTCCCAGAGAAACGACTGTTCTGATTTTTTCCACTATAGATTTGTTTGGCCTATTCTAGAATTTTCATATAAAAGGAATCATACAATTTATTACAAGACTTTTATTATTCTAGCTGGTATCTACCTTGCCTTGAAGGAAGAAAACCTATTACATCATTGGGTGAGAAGTCACAGGGCATCATGGATTAAAAAATCATTTCATATCCAAATGTGGCGTGAAAATCTCCACTTCCCAAATCTACACATTCATCCAGTGGGATGTTAGAGCCTGCTGTTTACATGCAGTGATCTCCTTGAACCGCTAGGGTGAAATCCAGGTACATTTTGCTTCTGCTGGTTACCAGAGCTTCAAGCTTGCCGGAGAGTGTGGCCTAGATTGTCTTCCTGTCCCCTTGCTTCCTTCCATCTCCTCCTGCCTCATCCCTCTTGTTTGTGAACACATCCTGAGGAGGGAAGAGGGCAAGAGTTTATTAGGGCAGGTTAATGCTGTAACAAGCAACGCCCCCCCCCCCCCAATCACAGTGGTCTAATGAAAGAAAGGTTTAGTTCTCACTGCCCAATGTAGGCCAGAGGGATATGCTGCCCCACTGAGCCATTCTGGGACTCAGGCACCTCCTTCCATGGCTCAGCAACCCCTGGGATGGGGCCTCCCACCACCCACGGGCAGGAGAGGGAAGGTGGAGTGGGACAACCAGGCCTGCAGGCCAGAGGCCTCACCTGCGCCCACAATGTGGCCATTCTAACTGCGGAGGAGGCGGGGAAGTATCTAGTGGCACCAGAGGAAGAGAAGCAGATTGAGAACCTCTAGCCAAACTCTGCCCTAATACAGAGTTAGTCTTCAACTCTCAACATCCCTTTTCAGAGTGCATTTCCCTTTGGGATAATTTGTCAAGCTTCCGGGGTCTTCAATTTGCTCTCCTATGATAATACTACCACTTGTACTCATTACAAATCTTCCCATCAGCATAGTGAGGTAGGTATTATGTGCCCCAATTTACATACAAGGAACAA